>LPNX011062945.1:41254-115648 GCA_001517045.1 Pseudotsuga menziesii
TGAATTGGGGTTCGGATTCTATTTGGCATTCTTTAGGACTCCATAATAATTGAACTGATAGACCAAAAATGAAGAAAAGAAAGGACATGTACTCTGAGAACAACAAATGAGATACAAATTCAGCCTGTCCATCCAAAAAATGGCCAGGGAGTCTCAATCCCATAAAAAATCAACCCCCCTACCACCACTTGAACACACATCAGTTTGGGACTGCTTCAGATCTTATCTATCACTATTATGAAGCTACTAAGTCATTATTATAGACCTATATCAACATGTCAAAACAACCAGTAGTCATAGCCTACTCCAAACAGGCCTAAAAAAATTGCATCCCTTTCTAATAGGATGAACAGACCTTAGGAAATTTACGGTTCAAACTTAGAGTTCTCACAATGATCACAACTTAATCTAAACATCCTTTAAACAGTCACAGATGAGTTTAACAATTTAAGAAGTGGTCATGGTTTAGATCTAGAAGCTCACAAGGTTCACAAGACATATATAGAAGCCCAAAAAGTCACAGCCTTATCTACAACAGCCCACAAGGTCAAGCAAGGTCACAAATGTCGCGACCCAACATAGAATTGTCAATACAGTCACATATAAGCCTAGGAAGGTTTATCAAGGTTTAGTAATGTTTATCAGCCCGATCAAGACTACGACCCGGCTCAAAAAAAAGCAAAGCAACAACCTCAATAATATACAAGAATTAAACAATAGAGAGTCACTACAATAAATGAAGTACAAACAACCTCACAAGATATTTGGTTGATAATGATAGTCTTCTAGAAGAATAGTTGTCACTGGAGGCTAATACAATTATGCATTGTAATTGTGCCAATTGATTATTGCATTAGATGAATGTTGGTATCATGCCAATAGGTATCCTACAATCAATTCATAGGAACCTAGTGCATAGAGCATTTTTCTCTTTGCTTAGCTATGTAGAGCTCATTTATTTTTTTGAATAATGATAAGTATTTACAAAGAAAATATGCAATCAACATAAAAGAATCGAGTTTCAAAAAAGTGAAGATAATTAATTCATGCAACTAAAATGTAATAAAAATATCTTTTCTCGAACCCTGAATCAATGGAAACCGATTAAAACCAATCTTGATTCAAGCTACAACAATGGCTAAATCAAGCATCCAATGAGAACTATAAGCATTCAAGGGACTAACACAATATTTAACAAAATATACACAAACTTCAAAAAGCAACAAAATGCTTCAAACAAAAGCAATAAACAAACCTTAAAAATTTGTCAAGATATTCCTGTTAAACACCAACATGGTTTCATGTACTTGAATGAGCTCATTCTTGCTTAGCGAAAGTGTTGTCAAATTATTTATTTATCCTTTAATGTTAGGACACTATCTATGTGAAGAGATAGCTCCTAGGCCTAGCTTTCTAAAATTCCACTGTCACTTCTTGTCACATACAAGAAAGAGACAATGTAAGAGGTTAATATCAAAACATCAATATTAAAATAAGCTGTATGAAGGTAATGTAGCTCAAATCATCAATGTTACAACAAAAAAGTACAATGTCGAATCTATTTTTTACCTAAAACACGACCTCAAATTCACATATAGTGATCACCAGCAAGGGTACATGGAACATCTGGACAAAAATAAGACTCAAGAGTCCTTAATGTGTATTAGATCATATACAATCTTAGGTGAAATCCAATTTCCAAGTCACATTTTGGCCCTGGTCCTCATTTTCGACATTTTTTGACATTCTGGATCTGGGCCTCATTTTCCACATCAAGTTCATTAGATATATTTGTTATATTGTTTTCTCCCCTTCTTTCACGATCTGATCGCCAAAGAGCTAATGCTCTTTCATATGGAAAATTTTCAACCTCATACTTTGTTACATATAATCTTAAGAATGTATCCACATTTTTATCAAGCTTGTTCCTCAACTTTGACTTCAAGAATGTTAGTGCATTAAACATTCTCTCATCCTCCACTGATCCCAAAATCATGGTTTGACATAAATCTGCTAATTTGAAATATACTGACATTCTTTCCCATAGCACTTCGCTACCACTGAGCTTAGTCCATAATCTTGTAATTGCACCATATTATTTACTATCCGACGGAGAAAATTGGTCCCACATTGTTTTACCAAAGCATTGAGATTGATCTACCATTTTTTCTTTATCTAAAATACCTTGAATATGTTCTCCTTGTATATCGACCTCTCGACAAAAATGGCTCTGCAAAATCTTGATTTTCTTTATAAAGTCAGCTTCTAAATTTTTTTCATTTTGACTATGGTCCCAATATTGAGGGTATACGATAGACATGGCCTCCAACAATTCATCTTGAGGAAACATTTCTCTTATCTCTAATGATAGTGATTTTGTAATTTTTTTCAAGTTGACTCTCACTGAAATAACAACATCGTGAAATCCTTCTCTTGAGACGGAGCACTATTTGGTGGATCTTCCTATCTTTTCATTATAATAAAAGGGAACCATATGCCCATGAACTGCCATACATAGCATCCCTTTTTCATCAAACTTCAAAAAAAATCATCATTTTCTATATTGATAATCTTCCTCCAATTTGTAAATGCTAAATCTGTGAAAGAATCTTCCATAATATACAAATTATCCAATGCAAGACATGTTAATTTTCTTGCTCTTGTGTATTCAGTAATATACATCGTGCGACTCTAAGCCATCTTCATGAGGTTATTCATTTCATGAAGCATAGGAAGAATTCCAGCCAATGTTAATAATGTCTCTATATCAATTAGTAGAAATAGAAGAGTTTGAGCTTTTTCTACACTTGAGCGATGTTCATACATCACCCCTACCAAGGATGCATATTCATTGAATAGTCTTTCAACTAGTACCTTCAATGATATCCATCTTGTATCAACATCTTTTAATAGTTTTTTCCCATTTGTAACACCATCAGAAAAAAATTTAAACTCTAAAAATCGTTTGGGACTCCGACAAAAGTATGCATGAACCTCACATACAAGATATTCTACCTTTGAAACCAATGAAACGTTTCTCACTATTTTACATGCAAGATTCATCTTGTGAGCCATACAATGAATACTGAGCATATATGGTGAATCCAAGAGTTGCATTCTAGCACAAAGGCCATTCCTTTGTCGTTGCATTACTGATGCTCCATCTTCTCCAACACATACTAAATTTTTTGCAATCATGGAATGATACATACCACCAATTTCCTTCAAACTATCAATAACATGTTCATAAATATTTTATGTTGTAGAACTTTTGGTCATTTTATGAATTCCAAGTAGATAGGAATGCCTGATATGGTCATTGACCATATAAATGCTCATGCAAATCCATGAAGTATTATCAATAGCTGTAACTTCATCCAAAGATAGTGACAAAAATGTAGCATTTGCAATGTTCTCTTTCATATCATCCTTTTTTACTTGAGCTAGATATTTTCCCCATTCCCAACCACTCGATAAAGAACAATGAGAAGATGGAAAATTTGGCACTTGAATTAAGATAGATATTTCGTCATTTTTGGATAATCTGTCATAGGACGACCATTGGATAAGAGGTGAAATACAGTGCTTAATTGTATTGTCTTTGATAAGAAATGTGTTTCCATCATCTTTCCAAATTGATATTTGATGGTTCCTCCACTTTCCTTGAGTTTTTTCTTATTCAGTAAGAATTCATTATATTCCACTTCAAATTGGAGATGTCAACATTCGCTAACAGATTTCCATCTAGCAGTAGATTTATTCTCATCATTTGCAGTTTTCTTATCATACACCATCCCAACATGCTTCTCAATTGTGTCTAACTTCATTTGTAATTTCACTACCTTGCCAAGTTTCCAACTACATGAAATACATTTAACTTCTTGTGAGGTCTCATTCTCATTTGCTAGAGGTATTGGTTCAATACATGGGTATCTTGAGACCCAATCAGCTTTGAATTTTCTCCCTGTGTCCCATTGGCCCTTTTTCCTTTTTCATGAATGCACTGTGTCACCTTGCAATGAAAAATCTTCAACATTTGAACTACCAATTTTAGATGGAAATGCATTTGTCTCACTTTGATCATTAGAGGAATGTATTCTACCA
The DNA here is from genome assembly GCA_001517045.1 of Pseudotsuga menziesii. NCBI lineage: Eukaryota > Viridiplantae > Streptophyta > Pinopsida > Pinales > Pinaceae > Pseudotsuga > Pseudotsuga menziesii. The sequence goes on from LPNX011062945.1 coordinate 45,359, forward strand.
TCCATTGTCTGGGTTGCAGATGCATTCTCAAAAGTGTTGACATCTCTCTGACTGATACCTTGCTCAAGAGAGCTTGAAGCATGAATAGGATGTGGATTATTGGAGTGAGGATTTTGAAAATATGATATTACATCCTTTTGTTTTGGTGTTTTATTTTTCTTTCCACAATCCATGTTTGACATCTTACTTAATATTCCAAAATTGAAATTTCAAATCGATATAGAAACCAGAAGTGAAGCCTACATGTGAAAAATGGTATAAAATTAATACAATGGCACATTATCAATTTATATTGACCCGACTTACAATGAGTGTTTACATTGACTCTTTCAATGACTTTTAATTGACTCTTTCATTGAATATTTCAATGACTTTTAATTGACTCTTTCCGTGAAGGAGGTATAACACTAATACAACTGGAAGGTTTCAATGAAACACAACTGCACTAACTAGATTCAGGGCAAGTGGGGAGTCCACTTGTTATCTCATCCCTTAATGGTCCAGCAGACATGTGGGGACTTGAATCTTGACAAAGCAATAAAATAATAGAATCAGAGATTATGCTCCACATTATTATTTTGGCAAACAATCCACATAATTCAGACAAGCATGACATACATCATGCCATAAAATCCCAACATTCATGACATACACATATGTAGACTTTGTTCTATGTAACATAAAGGATCATTTCCTTATATGATGACAAATGTCTCCATTGGTGTGCATTGAATAGCTATATAATGCCCCATTTTAAAGACAATTTCTATAATTTCTTATTCACCAACTTGAAATAACAAGCATTGACATCACATCAACGAAGAAATGAATAATATATCAATGAATTCTAAGCCCAAGTTGTACAACTTGCAAATGATCCTTTGTATATTTAGCCAAAATGTCTATATTTTGAAAGATCCACTAAATGAATCTATGTATTTAGCATAACCTATCCTTTTGAAAAGGAAATTGAGATGCTCTATGTTCATCAAAACACATTAGATAGAACACTTATCCTTCATATTTTCTTTGTTATACAAAGCTAACAATGTATAGAAATTAGAGTAACAATGTCGAGCATAATATCAATCACTACACGTAACATAGATTCTATGGGTATAATTCCTTTAGCATATGCGCACACAATTCTCATGTTTATAGATTCCCATTGATTATCTGGATTTCGATTGCTAAACTCAAATTCAATTCCATGTAAGATAAAGATTTACATAGATGACTTACTCTTCCATCAGATTAAAACAAGCTAATAGATTCTATTTTCACTGTTATTCAACTCAAAGACTTCATATAGAAAATCACTTTGTTTTTTATTTAATTTTCTGAGCCTGTCATACAATGTAGAGATCGAGCCTATCATATTTACTTTAAGATCTGGGTATGAATAACAACAACAAGTAGTTTTAAATCCCTAATTCTAGGCGCTTTCTAGGCATGAAAACATTGAAAAGAGACCTGCAGTATTTTTGGGAATCATTCATGAGGTAAACACTCTTCATCTTGGGTTTTGAGTTTAATTCTACCATCGAAAATTCCCTATTACTCAAATCTGGGCAGTTCTGAGCACAAATAGTGGCCAAAAGTAATCTTGCAGCCACTGAAAAGCAATGGCCAGAAGGCTGTAGCAAATTCTAGGTTGAGATTGAAAGTAGAAGTACCATCAAAATCTTGAAGTTTAATAGGCATGTGGTGCCTGCCATTTCCATTGCTTAAAATGGCTTCGAGCTGTCATTCTCAGAAAGACAATGTAAGAGATGTTGGCCCATTTTTGACACAACCATGTGCTGGTCGTTATCAATTCTATAACCATTATTATGATGGCAAGACATGTATGTCTCAGATGAAGATCATTGTTAAGAAGCACTACCACTTAAAATATAAAGTTGGAGCATAAAGATGTATTCAAGCATTAAAAAACTTGCATGAATTGAAATTGCGATATCATCTTTAAATTCTTATTTGGAGTATTGTTTCATGATAGTGTTTTACACATGGAGTATTTAAACACCCAACTTCCTTAGAATAGATTACATAATAACACCAGAGAGTTCATACTCAAAACCCACAAACTATTATTTCCAAGCCCTAGTCCTAAATTCCTAATTACCACTTTGAGCCAGTCTAGTATTATTATATGTAGATGGCTACACTTAACACCAGCACGTCTCTTAAAGCTCATAGCTGTATGTCATATTTCTAGGAAATGTTACAACAGTCAATCAGTCTCAGAGAATGAATCATGATCACGTGGCAGTTGCAGCTACTTGTGCTGTCCAAATAGGTTTCCACTATAAACTCCCTCGGGCTTCAAGGGATTTTAATAAATCTAATGTTTTCTTAGTATTTTCTAAGCAGCCACGGATTTAGTGTTCTAAATTGATATAATGAAATTACCAATTAGTGTTTCAAGTGTTTCAGCTCATAATTTCTCAGGAATAAGTTCTAGGAGCATCAGCTTGAAAAGAAGCCATCTCTGGGTTGAATAGATTTGTCCTCCAAAAGTCATGAGTTTCAAATTGGAAGGTGTCTTTATCACCATGATTTTGGTCTATAATCTTGACCCATGCAGAAATTAAACAATTATAGAAATCACAACTTTTTTAATCTTATGTGAAGCAGGAGTTGACACTGACTTTTAAGAATCCATAAATTAGCAATATTGATTATGCTTGTAATTTTCATATTGAATTTATCATTCGAGCTTGTTTATTGAATTTGTACAACACATAAACTGGGAATTCTTGCTAATAACATAATACAATTGTGTTTTTTTTTGTTTGCTCAGAAATTACATTTTCTAGCATAAAAAAAGGGGGTCATGCTCGTCTTGCATGGAGCTTTAGGATTGCCTAAAGAGCTTGTAAAGGTACACCTGTTTAGCTTTTACTTGACACTAATAATTTTTATAACTGTGACCAACACTTGAACTGAGAGATAGAAGAGAGATTGAACTGAGAGTTAGAATTCTTAAATCATCCATTAGCATTTGCTCCGATCTTTCCCACTGTTCACTATGATTTTTGAAAGTATTTAGAAATGGTGCCTTCTCAGAATCAAGAAGGAAATTATTTTAGGAGCCATACATCCTCAAATGATGATGATGATGATGATTATGATGATGTTCACATGTCCAGACTCCAAAATGAACACCAAAGTGACAAAGCTTCTTGATATTTGTTTATAGGCTTGCATAGACTTCGGAGTAAGGAAGTTCAATGTCAGCACAAAAGTTCAAAGTGTTTACATGAATGCTCTCTAGACACCCAAGAAGGATTTTATAGATGTGATGTCCTTTGCAAGGGAATCCATGCAAGTTGTTGTTGTAGAGAAGATGCACATTCTTGGCTCAGTAGGCAAGGCATATTAAGTTAATTGTTGGGTTGCTGTTCTTATTATCTAACAATATGATATCAAGGGTTATGGTTATTTTTTGGCTAACCCTGATAGCTTGTATTAGCTGTGTGACCATCCACATGAAATAGTATTATAGTGATAGTCTTCAAAAATGGATTCTCAACAATCCAAGCTCTTGGTTTTTGTTTATTGATTTCATTTTTTATTGCTTCTTTTGCAGTGGTTTCTGTGCTCCTACTGACATTCAGGCATTCAACTCTGAGTTGAAAAATAATTTGTTAGCCAAATGTTGAGGAAAGGTTTAAACTGACTTTAATCAGGCAGTGAAAGAGATATGTGAGGAGTATGATGATAAAGGTATAGAGAAGAGGAATTTATCCTAGATATTGATGATGGGAAATCCATATCATGTATTGATGAAAGATAAAAGGATTCTACAGAGAAGGTATAGTTTACAAAAAATGATAAAATCCAAGAAGCAAGGAAATGTTGAAAATGAAAAAAGATTGACGGTTTTAATCACTCAATTCCAAATGTTGTGATACTATTGAGCATTTTCATCAGACTAGAGTGAATCTCCATTCATTAAAGTAGAACATTATCTAATATTCCAAGCATTTGAATGGGTACATATGATCATTTGATATGTCCAAGCCCCAAGGGTTAGCTCAATTGGTTTAACCATTTACCCAAGGCATGTTTCCAATGGGGATGCCATAGGTCATATGTTCAAATACAATCAAGTTCCACAAAACATGTTACACATAAAGAATGACATCTTTCCCAACTAGACTTTCACGATGTACTTTATAGGAATATGATTCTGCAAAAAAAGTTAAAACATAGCATAGACATGAAGAAATATTATAGTTTATAGTGAAAGACAAATCCTAGTGACCTATGGTGTCCAAAGACACTTCTTTTGAGTCAAATTCAAGACCACCAACTAAAAATAGAAACAACTCGTGGAAGCAAATAATATTGATAAATGAAAATTGGAAACTCAAAGCAAAAGTTAATTCAAGACCTAGATTATATTCTAGAACACAAAACATCATCTAACCAAATGGGATTGGATCTATCAACCTAGCCCAATCCTAAATGGTATAAAGTATGTCCCTATATTTATTTTCTTTTCTTTTATTGTGGTCTTAATGCTACTCATCATTTATCAACATTGTTCGATAGCCTATGAAGCTATTCAGTTCACTCTACAAAACTATTCAATATAGTCAAATATCTAGTGAAGCCAACCATGGAATTGGATAATGCAAACTCATTATTCCACGAATAGAAGGAAGAAAAACTAAGATTTTGTTGGCAACCTCTAATTCTTCCATATATTGCTTAGTTGGGTCAACATATGGACTCCAGAGAATGATTTAACTCAAAAATAGATACCGAATTAAAATCACAATCAGAAGTCATTAGCAAATCAACATGTTCTTGTTGTCCAAAAAAATCAGCAGCGGCAATCAAGGGCTGTTGTTGTTTGGAAAAATTAGCAAGAAAAAACATGTTCTTCATGCTGTTTGAAAAAACCAACAAATGCATATCTAATAAAATAAGAGAACCAACTGAATGAACCATATCTAATACCTTGTCCCCTATTCACCATAGAAAACGGATAATGTTACAGGGAAATGATTTGACTACAGAGTACCAACCATGCGGCCATTACTTACATCCCTCTACAATAAGTACCCAACATAAATGGATAATCCTAGAATCTAATAAAATGGGTAGTAAAAAACGCCATTGCTTTCAACCGATCTAAGTACACAAGTCATCACAAAAATGAATTTGGCCAATAGATCTACGTAAATAAACTCAAAATTTCACAACCTAGATAAGCTAAATACATTGCATCTCTTCCTATTCTTACAGAAGAAGCAGAGATCAAAAACATGTAGACAAAGACAAATAATTGAAGGGGATTTGTGATTACTGACCGTCTCCATCCTTGTCAAACAAACTGAAAGCCTCCTTGAACTCAGAGATCTATTCATGTGTTTTCACGTAATGTAAGCAGATAGAGCACCAGAGGAAACAAGACTGGATTTCCCTGAGTTAAAGACCGATCTTACTTTCTTCTGCTTCTCCTTGTTCCTTCTCAAAACAGAACAAGAGATGACTTCGATCGATTTGTACCTTTGTTTATCTAAGTCCAGGAGATGCAATGTATGATATATATAGGTGGTGGGTGCAAAACCCCGAGGTGGAAAAAAATCGTATGGTTTTTCAGTTGTAATGGGAGGTGTCATTGGTCCTTTGAACAAATTGTGGGATTGAAAAGTGAATATTCTTGAAAAGAAAAATAGATCTATGCTAGTCTTATAATTAGTACCATGTGCCCTGGAAATAATTGCTAATGAGCTCCATGGCTATTGAATACTATAACTTACACCCAGAATAAAACCAACAGAGTTCCAAAGAATAATATCCAATGAGGAAAATCTCATCAAGATGTGGTCTATCTTATAACGACGAAGCTTCCTTCTGTGGCCCCCCTGGCATGAATGGACGAATGAAAGCAATTACCTTCACTGCATTAAATAATATATTTGACTTAATAAAAATTCAAGTTACAGACAGAACCCAGTGGATTAGATTATGTAGGAATGCTTAGTTGGAGAACCTGCATTATTGAACTTATCGGGGCGATGTATGATAGGGATTAACCTGGTTGAGGATATGAGATGATGGGCCCTTGTTTGGGGTAATCAATTCCCATCTACTCCTTGGTTTCCTAGGGTTTCAATGCAAAATGAGCCAAAAGGAAAATAATTTCTTAGTGTTGCATGTTTTGTGAGAGGAGACCTTTGTCAAACCATCTGCAAAATGTAAAATAACACCCATAGGACCTAAGAAGGATTGAATATCTCTCACATTACATGGTTGGGGCTCTGGCATTAGCACTTGGCGACTTATTAGTTGATCTCCAGCATCGACTAGTCCGAACTATGATTATTGCACCATATTCTCTAGGGAGCCAGAAAAACATAGATAATATGTGCTTTAAACTGATTTATAACACAAACAAGGTTGAGTGCTCATAGCAACTAACCTGTAAAAAGCCTACAGATAGAAGAAGATTCAAGAAACTAACCTGTAAAAATCCTGCAGATAGAAGAAACTTTGTGAAATTGCTTTCCACGAATCCACTCAACCATTGTAAATACTAATTTGCAATGGAAACCAAGCTTGATGTTGAGTCCGAGTCCTGACTCTTGAACCATTATATAGGTAAAAAAATTCCTCACTTGACTAAATTTATCCATTTTTTGCTCAAATATGGACCAAATCCAGTGAAAAAACTTCCCCAATTGATTAAATCTCCACATTTTACTCAAATAATTGTCCACAAATCCAAATCCAGGAAGAACTATGTCCAATTTACCCCAATCGAGGTCGAAGTAAGACCAGTTTACTGAAATATTCATAAATCCCAGCGAAATACCAAATTTTTAATCGTATTATCCATAAATTCTGGGTGAAATGCCAATTTTTCAAGCTATTATCCATAAATCCGGCAAACCACCTTCATTTCTCCTCCCAATCGAAAAAAATTGGGCGAATTTGGGCAAAAGTTTCCTACCAGTCAGAAAAATTCAGGCGAATGTGGGTAAAAATCAATATTTTCGTGGGCTAATATCCATTTTCTAGTTTTTCCCTAAATTGGGATGAATGCGATTTACCTTGGGGTAGCTATATACAAAATAAACAATGGGTGAATTTATTAAATAAAATAATAACATTTTAATATAAAAATTCTCCCACTTTTTTTTGGGTAACCCTTAAAATTCACCATTGGGCTAAAATTCTCCCTTAAAATCATCCCTGATTCTAACTAACTGGAGCACTGATTGAGGCAATTGATGATAACTAGTTGAGCTCCAATAATGATTTAGACATGTGTAGTTATCCATGCAGTAAGGTAGAGTCATTCAATTCGAATTCCTCTCTCATGCATTCAAATTCACTGGTTGTTAATGCCAGTGTATTACGTTGTAATTATTATCCAATCACCTTTTGATTAATGAAAGCATTCACAACTACAAGCCATTTTTTGCACTGTTTCATTCTTCAATTCCTAAGTAAAATTGTGTGATCTATTCCATGAGTTGTGTGTTGATCCATAGATCTATGTGCTCAATCTAATAATAATGTTAGTGTTTCTTAATGAGATACCATTATGTCTTGCTAGGTTTCATGTTCATAAATAGCATTTAGGATTACTAGTTTTACATTGACTAGTGACACCATCTAGTCATTATGTTTATTTACATATTTATTTTTATAGAAGAATAGATGGAAATAATGGATCTAAGGCTAGTGTTTAATGATAAAGATAATTTAAAATTTTGGATATCTTGCTCCAACTATTTGTTAAGTCTCATTTTGTTGAAAAATATAATAAAATATGTCATTTTATTTATGCATAATGGTATGCAAGTCATAGCATTTAACTTCATATTGCCAAAATGAGCATGAGATTTTTGTTTATCAATCATTATTTCTTTAAAGATCAATTAGTCTTTTATGGGATGTGCTTGGTATAAGTTTCCTAAATAAACATTGCCTAAGTAAGATGTTGGTGTGTGATTTTTGTTCGTAAACACTTATCAACTTCATATAAGCATATTTATATGATCAAATACACTTCATTAATGATAATACATGAATTTCTTGAAAATATTTCGTCAATGTATCTCATTTTCCAGGTCTCAAAGAAAAATAGTTTTATTGGTTAAAAGAGATATAAAATGTGGAGTATAACCTAACACCTCTTGCATTGAATGATTATTTTCATTTATAGACAATTATAGTCATAGATCAATTTCCAGATTGCAAAAACACACTAGTGACTAGAAAATTTCTTTAGTGGTGAATAATTTTCCAGTTCTTACCCTTGTATTAGAAATAAGTGTATTGGTTTGTTAGACTTGCATTTTTGGTTCTTGAATTAATTTTCTTACTATATTATAATATGATTTATATACTTCCTAACATATGTTGTTGTTTTATGATGTTGTAAGGACCATTATCATTTACTCTTATGTTTCATGTACTTTGAAAGTGTTTCAAATCACTATGAATGTCATATTTCTCATAAACATATTTTTATTTAAATATACATGTTTAATAGGTTCTTTTGTTTTATCAATGATGTTTATGATGAATAGTAGTTATTCGTTAATTTAATTTTCATTTGTTGTATCTTCAAAGTCAACCCATATCATATTTGTTCATTATATTTCATGACCTATATTTCTGAAGTGTATGCATGGGAGCATGCAGATTATTGTTGCTTGAAATTTTTTTCATCTATTTGATATGAAAATGTTATAACATATTTTTTCTTGAAATTAATTCAAACCCTTATGTTGGTTGTACTTTACATATCTAATAACGTATGCCTTGTTTCTATATTGATGTTTTATGCCCTTCTTTTTTATAACTTATGTAAAATCTGTTAAGCATATGTTGTTAATAGGTGAATGACAATGTATATAGTAATCAATGGTTGAAAGATACATTATGCCCTGCAAATCATTTGGCTCTTGCCTTCTTTCTATTTTGATGTTTTATGCTATTTTTTTTATAACTTATGTAAAATATGTTAAGTATATCTTGTTAATAGGTGAATGACAATGTATATAGTAATCAACGATTGAAAGATACATTATGCTCTGCAAATCATTTGGCTCTTTCCAATATTTTTGTTTGTTTTAGCATAAATGCACATTGTTCTCCACGAGAAGTGTTAATGAATATAAAATTTCTTGAACTAGTATTTATTGGTAGATATAAATGTTTGTTTTAGTATAAATGCACATTGTTCTCCACGAGTAGTGTTTATGAATATACAATTTCTTAAACTAGTATTTAGTGGTAGATATAGGATAATGTCCACAACTTGTTGTGCAATAATTTGTTACATATTTACTAGAGCCTTCCCAATTCTACTAACCATTTTCATGATATTGGCATTCAATTGTTTCTATGTTATCGTATACATTTAAATGTTAATTTGCCATTATTTCATCCAATATTTTCGTGTGAGAGCTACAATATGTTGTTGTTACATATGAATTAATTATAAATTCATAGTTTATATTTGCATTCCATTTTTGGAGTATATTGTGAAAAAATATTCATCCATATGTCTCGTCGTGGGATTTTACATTAGAACATATTTTTATTTTATTTCTACATTCTATTGCATGGATGTAGTCATGATGTGTTAAACCTAAATTCTTTACAAAGCTATCAAATATATATCTTTTAATATTCTAAATTTTCTATTATCAAATGTATATATTTTAATATTCTAAATTTTCTATTGTTTCAAATATTGATTTTGCATTTTTTTTTTGTTTTCCATTGAAGGTTTAAGTATTCTTATTGTCTTCATTGAGGGTTATGGAAAATTGAATCTCCAGTGTATATTATTTTATTTATCTATAATATTTTGTATAATGATGATGGTGAAATATATTTAAATCATTTACAATTGTTATGAGTCCATAAGACAAGTACTCGTGGTGAAGTTTTGAAATAATATGTTTTTATTTTTTCCATACATTGGTGCATCTTTTATCCATATTAATATTTTTTCATGTTCTCTTCCCCAGATTTGAAACGTAGTGACAAAAATAGTCTTGGATATTTCCATATTACTTATCATAATGGAATATTAAATATCATAGGAATGATATTATATTTCTATAGTATTTTACATAAGTTACAAAGTCGTCCCTAATCAATGATTCAATTTCATTGTTTTATATTTCATTTTCTATGATTCCTTTTGTTCGATTTCTAATTCATTTTAATGTGTTAACTAATGGTTTACAATGATTTTTTACACTAAAAGAAAGATGGTGGCACCAGTTGTCCTACCATTCCATATATATATTTTTATGTGTATGTTGTTGATAGTATACTATTGTACAAACTGCATTGGTATCCATGTATCCTGTTTCTGATTTCAAAATGTGATCCAAGTTTGTATTTGATTTAACATATTTTTCTATTAGATTTCTTCATTTCGATTGTTTTGTTATTTTTCTAATCCATACAATAACAAACACTTTATAGAATAATGCATATTGGTTTGTAAAATAGGTTTATTGTATGATAGGAAAATCCATGTTCCTTGTGCAATACTTCCCTCTTAGTAATATTTTGATATGCAAAGTTGTTGGTTATGTCATATATGGTATTTTTAATATAAAAAAACATGAAGGGAAACTCATTTCTTTTGAATATTTATCTCAGAAAATTCCCAATGGAACATATCCCTCACTCGGAGGAATGATTACCTAATTGTTTTGAAGATAAGAAAATGTTGTATGAATCAACAAATCCATGTAGTAGTGTTTTAGTAAGTGAGGTTTCAGTGTTTTCCTCATCAACTTCTTCATTTTAAGTATCTAATTCATTTTCATATGCTTCTTTGTTTTCTATGAATACTTTCATTTAGTGACTTATTCTAACTTTTTGTAATTTTTAAAACCTGTTGTTTGGCATAGTCATTTTAAATATTTGATGATTATATGGGCACAAATGTGAGCAATAGAATATCTTTTTTAACCTAAGACTATTTTTATTGCCATGGTAATTTTATTGTTCTCATTTATTTCACAAGGCAAAATATGTTGAATCCTAAATGTGTTAATTGGAGCATTAATAATTCCACCATTAAGTCCTAATTGTGGTTTTCTATATCTTTCTCTAAGTTCTATCTTTTTTTTTTTCAAAAAATACAATCATAATTCTATTTATATTTCTTCCACCTCATTGATTTTCTTCATTATTCCTATAAAATTTTTTTTTGTCTAATTTTATGAGACCACAAATTTATGGTCTATGTTATTTTATAATGCTTTCTTGTTGACTTCACAAATATAGCTAACTCTAGCACTATTATTTCAACCTTATTTCCCATTTTCATTTGTTTTTTTATCAATATGTACTTGCTTGTACTTTTGTTTGATAAATATAACATGTTTTTTAAAGAAAACATGCTCACATGTCATAGAATAGAAAATAGGAACCTCTACTATTTGTTTTTTAACTCTTGTTTCAATTGCAAATGATTTGTTCTCTTTGTGTTTTCTCTCTTCAAATAATTTCCTATTTCCTTTTTAGTGATATGATGAACTTCTCTTTTTCTACTTCCTTTTTCAATAGTTTTCCAATGATACTAGAATTTGGTCCTTTCCTTTTTTGGTTAAATATATTTCATGGTTACTCATTTCTTCGATACATGATTATATGATCATTGTCATAAATGTTTTTACGTAATAAAAATGCTCACATTTCGTAAAGATAGACTTGTTTGAAATTTATTTCTTGTAAAAATATTACCTTAAGATTTACAATAATAGGCATTTGTTCATTTTCCATTGGTTCATATATAGTACGTGTCTCATTTTTTTATTTCAACTATGTCAAATGAATTTTACTGTCTAATATCCTAATTAAAAATTCATAAACTCATAAACAAATAATCCACCATCAATATATTACCTTCTTTATATGACAATGCTAAATATCATGTAACCTTGACAATCTACTATTTTTGACACTATATTGACTATATAATCAATAGTATATTAGTGGATTCATGTAATTGCAAAGAATTCATTATGCATAATTACATTACACAATGTGTGTTACATAATATGTCGTTAAAAAAAGTATAGTGTATTGATTATTTTTTTAACTCTCAAAGAGTTTGAAAACAAATCTCACCATACATACTTGTAGATATATGAACTTGGATTCCTTTGTTTCTTGAAGGTTAGATGAAATGCAAATCATTATTTTCCATGGTAATGACTCAAATGTTTGGGAAATGGGTTTTCATCATGCAACAATATCTCAAGTGTATCTACACACAAGTTTGATTTGAAATCCAAGTATATTTTTTCTCAAGTTTTCAACCAAAATCCTATTTGTGTTTTTATCCAATTGAATGCATGGTGTATGGAAAAAAAGGTGACCCACAGGCCTCTATCCTATGGTGTTATATCAATCAATGTTTATCTAAACATTATCTTAAAATAGATTTCGTGACCATTGAGATTATGGATTTCTATTATTGAATACATATTTAGCTTAAATTGATAAAATGTAATTTCCTCTTTATTTTGTTTATTCAAGCAAGTCCTAAAGTATGATATTGTACCCTTTTTAATTTCTATGTATGTGTAGTTAAAATCAAGTGACACTTGCAATGCATTAAACAAGCAATCTCCTACGCCATATGAAAATTTATGTAAAAGTTATGTAAGAGAAACAAACCACCCTTCTAATATAGTGTTGATGTCTAATTCTGAGTCTATAATATTTGTTTTCATTTTGGGTCTTCTTGATCCATTAATGCTTTCTTTGTAAGGGTTCATTATACTTGGTGTTTTGTAAAAAATTATAGGCATGTTTTAATTGCAAACTATCAACAAATAGTCTATGAGATTTCATAACAATAAGGATTTGATACCAAAAAAGACTTATTTGCAACGTTTTACACATAAATTGAATAAATAAAAGATAGTGTAGAGAAAAAGACAAAAATTTACATTTTTGTGCAAGAATACATACATGTAGTTGTTCGATGCTATAATATTTTTCTTTCAACTATTGAATTTCTCTTAGAACACTTCTAGTGCTTTGAGTAGATAGGCCTAAAGTGAAAATAAAAAAAACAATAATGATTCAAGGTTGCAAATGAGACAAGGGCTGCGAGCAGCAAAGTCCTTGCCTTTGAAAAAATAATAGAATAATAATTTGAAATAAAATTGGAAGCATAAAAATAAAAGACTTCCATGTACCTTCCCCTCTTCTACCACACTGTACCATACCCACCCTTTGCAGGGCATATGAGGAGAGGAATGCGACTTCAACTACTCTCTATGATGCCATGATGTCTATGCACCTCGTTCCCATACACTTGAATGATAAGCGTAATAATCTAAAACTTATTATTTCTTTCTCTTTACTCACAGTCATGGCTCATGTCCATCCTTTTACATTCATTCTTAGGATTAGAAATCACTGTAATAGTCATTATGCATCTTATAGATCCACTCTGCAACCAGAAAAGTCGTTTCCACACTAAAACTGACTTTTTCACCTTCCGCCTTCCACCTTTCGAAGTGCGGCTTGGGGCAAACATAACTCTGCAAAATGTCACTGCCATTTCATGCCTTTCTACATTCTTCTTTCTTATTTTCTCTTTCCACTGAAGAATTCAAGAATCAGAAACATAACATACAACCTAATCATCTCACCACACTCTGCCTTCCGCATTCCTCCTTTCTGCCTTCTGCTACGGACTTTGGGAATCAGAAAGCTAACATATGACGGAATCATCTCACCACATTCTTCCTTTCCACCTTCCACTATGGAATACGAGAATTAGAAACTTAACATGGGACATAATCAATTATCCACATTTTCGCCTTCCATTGCAGACTGCAAGAATCAGGAACTCAACAAACAACACCTTCATTTGTTCACCTTCATCTTTCCACCTTTTACTTTCTGCAGAAAGAATCTCGATCGTGGAAAACCAACACTTGGCCTTATTTCTCTTTTTGATTTCTACCTCCCACCTTAAGCCTTCCGCTATGGATTGCAGAGTCTAGAAACCTACACTTTACCTTAGAATTTTCAGCTCTTTTTCTACCTCCTCCTTCCACCTTCCACAGGCGGATTCTGGGGTGCAAAAAACCAACATTATTCCTTGTTCTTTTTCCCTTTTCCACCTCCCTCCCTCCATATTTTGCAGAAATATTTTGGGGTGCAGAAATGATTAAGTCAGATGCAATCTGACTCTGTAACTAGGATTCCAACCTCCACAAACTTATGCAAAATGTATTGAAACCAAAAACAAATGTAGATATAAAATGCATGGACATTTAATAAATAGTAACCCCTACTTAATTCACTAAGAAGCATTCAACATCATCAGTATATTCATAAGAAAATACGTTGCATAAATAATACAATAGAGAATACTTATCTTGAAGATGAAGCTGTCGCGCAACTAGCTATGTCACTGCAACGTTCCACCCAACCATAGGCCAGTTGTATTCATCAATCTATCAACATAACTGCCACCCCTCAGCAGGGCATGATTTCCACAAGGAACTAGGGAACAACATGCTCACACATAGGCAGTTATATCAGCATAGTTAAGAAAACCTACAGTTGGGTTTATCATACTGTCCATCCAAGCCAATACAAAATTGGGTTTATTAGGCTACAAGAAACAAGACAATACACTGTTGGGTTTATCAGGATACTCATCTAAGACAAATAATAGTTGGGTTTATCAGACTCTAAGCAGACAATCCAACATTCATATTGAGGACCAACCAAGACAACTAATAGATGGGTTTATCAGGCTACTCAGCCAATCCATCTCATTGTTGGGTTTATCAGGCTTCTCAGCCAATCCAACTAATTGTTGGGTTTATCGGGATGTCCAACTAGGGCTCACACATGGCCAAATGCACAACAAGAAATAGCCAAGCCAACTATAGTTGGGTTTGTCGGGATGCTCAGCCAAGCCAATATACAATTGGTTTTATTAGGCTTACCAACCAATCCAACATCCAATTTGGTTTATTAGGCTGTCAACCAAGAAAATCTATCTTCGGGTTTATCATGATGCTAAGGCAGTGGAAAGGAAGAATGGATAAGATAGTATCTCATTCAAGAGCTAAAGAAATCTCCACAAGATCTATCCGGCTTGGAATCCACAATACCTACACACCCAAGATAGGGAAGTATCCCCTTCTCTACTACACAGTCCCTTAGGATATACCTTACCTTCTAGTGCTCTTCAGGATGTGCATAGAGGATTCACCAGCCACTCTTATCTTTTTGTGAGGTTCCTCTCTTCACTGGGTTTATTAAGCCCATATGGTGTCTCTTCCACCCCTAATTCTTGCATACACTTCAGACCCAAACTAGGGCACACCATAGAAAATCATAAGGTAACACAACAACATAGGGATCAATTCTATAACATAGGAAACCAAGGTTCCATACCACTCTATAGTTTAGGATAAAACAAGGTTTCACTTGCACACGGTAGACCACGATTCCAGACCACTCTATAATGCAGAGAATCACTGCAGAAATGTAACACCCTGGTTTTGACCCCGTTTGCATTAAATGTACATGATGTATATATTGTAATTAATCATGGTGCAGAGCTAAAGGCAAAAGCCCCACCATCGATTTTTTTGTGTTATGTTTTGATGATTGGAATTGTCGCCGATGGTATATCGTGATATACGGCACATATTAGTTTTGGCATCATGTAGATATGCATTTTTAATTAAATGAACCCCAATCAGCTATGTCAATGCAACCATATTGAAAAGGGCATGATTTTCCTAAGGATACGGAGGGGGAATTGTTAAACCTTCAACCAATGGGAAAAAGGCCATGTGTCAACCACCCATTTAAAACTGCTGATGTTAGTTGAGGGTAGTTATTGCTGGGAAATGGTGGGTGGCCAGACTTTCAATCCTTGTCGACACGCCAACTCCACTAGCAGACTTTCCATCTTCACGTAGGCAGGAAAACCATGATGAGGATTCACTCCATTCTTGCTCATCCTCACGTGTCGATTGGGATTTGCTATCATTTTCTTCATGCAGCGAGACAACCGCCATACTCCATTGTCTTGCTCATTCTCATGCATAGGATCCTTCCTAGTTTTTTACTCATGCAATGAGCTGGGAGCCCTATTCTGTCACCCATGATTTCCCTGTGAAGGGCCATTCAATTTTTTTTCTATGTGTATGTTTTCCTTATCGATTTGTGGCCTGCGTATATGTTTTTCCCCTGCCCAGCTGAGAACCTGGCTTTCCTCTTCCATCTTCGGATTGTGTAATTTTCACGGTGGCTTCATTGTTAAGAACGAGCTCTTGTTTTCCCATGTTGGTTGGTTGTGTCTGCCTTTACATTTTGGGGTTGCTGTAGGTTGTTTTGGAGTCATTTTGGCCATGATAAGTCCAAGAATGGCTCATGAATTATTTTCCCCATCCAAGGTGTGAATCGCTTGTTTGACTGTGTGTATGCAGTGGTTGTTCTTGGGATTGTGTTGGAGTAGGGATGAGGGATTGGTTTGATTGATAAACCTGGTGTGTTTGGGAACCACATAGACAGACCTAGAGGGTTGGCTTTCTTCTCCACAACCCCTGAATAGCACTGGAAGGGAAGTCAGGGCCTGAGGGACTCTATAGCAAAGAAAGGACCGATTCCTTGTGTTGGGTATGTGTGGGTGTCTTAGAAGTCAAGCTAGCTCTGGTGTAGGTGTCCCTAGCTCTGTAATGAGCTCACTAGCTTAGCATTTATCCTTTCCCAAGTCCTTGATGGCCTAATAAACCCAACTGTATTGGCTTAGATGTGTTTTGTGTATCCTTGGCTATGTGTAAGCCTACTTGTTCCTTATTCCTTGGGGAATCATGCCCAGCTCAGGGGTGGTAGCGTTGCTGAGAAATTAAGGAGCACGATGGGCTATGGTTGGGTGGAACGTTGTAGCGACGTAGTTGGTTGGGGATGAGTTCTTTATAAGATAAGTAACCTTGTCTATTTTACTTCTACAATTATATTTAATGTTAATAAATTATGGTGAACATGTTGAATGAATGTATGTTTGCTTTCGTTGTGTATGTGAATGATTATTCATCTTAGCATGCTTTATGTTCAATCATTTCAATTTTTATGAATGCACATGTTCATGGGGCTGGTTTCTTGGATCGTAAACAGCATGGTAGCATCCTCTTCGCTGGTCGGAGGGTCGGGGACGTTACATTGTAGTATCAGAGCCCATGTTGTAGCATGGGCCTAAATGGACCATGAAGAAGCAGTGACAGAGGCAGGATTTCCTTTTGTCCAGCAGAGATCACAAAATTATGATAGAAAATTTCTTGAAATTTTTGTTGAAAATTTGTCTAAGTGCCTGAACCCTTGGCCCATCAGAAGACTAAGTGGGAAGCTCCTCCAATGTAGCGGAGAGCTAGATGAAAGATTACCCAATGGAGGAAGCAACTTGTGAATTTCCTCTAAGTGATCGTCAACCGTCGGTGAAAGTTAGTGGAAGCTGGAGCCGAAGTTTTGGTAGATAACAGTCAAAGACCGCTGAAATGCTGACCCTTTTTAGTTGAAAGACCGTCCGAAAAAGGCCATCGGTGATCAATGACGGTTAGTTGTTTGGATCGACGACGGTTAGCTGTTTGGATCGACGGAAGTTAGTTGTTCATGCGTCCTCCATTGTGGCTGTCTAAGAGACTATCCATTCGATGGACAACGCATCCGACCACCGATGCCATAATAATCAGTGCTTCCAATTTCTGATATGTCGCCATTGGAAAAACATAGTTGTTGAAGTCACCGACATGACGGACCCGTTCAGTTTTGAGTCGCTGAAAAATAGTGGTCAATTGCTTCGATTCATCGATAGGATTATGTTCGCAGAAAACATAAAGAGTTCGCTGACCGCCGTTGCGAAATTCTGGAGAACTAGCCATCCGATGAACAGTCCATAGCATCATCGATAAAGCTCGAAATCCCAGACAATTACAAATCCGACATGCCGGAGAAGAATAGACGAACGGACCACCGATGAGCAGCAGAGAAAACTAGAAGTTTTGGCCATCGAAATGCCTGAATGCTAGTTGGGATGAGACCCAATTTTATACAAAAACAATTTGGGTTTTTCATGCGTGGATTTCTCAGCAATTTTCAAGTACTTTTTCAACTATTTTTCAATGGGTTTTCAGCAGATTGTCAGTGGATTACAGGGCTGAGAAGGAGAAAGTGGTAGCGATCTTATGCGCTAGATTGCATGAAAATTAAATAATTACAAAAAAAATGAGGGATAAGGTAAGTAATGATGACAGACATTCTTTGATAAATAAAATCTTGTGTTTGGGAAAAACTGCTATTTTATGATTTTTCCAGGAGAAGGTAAGTAATGCTGGTTTATATCAATGTTATGGATCTAAAAGTTGTGTTACTAACACGTTTGCAGAATCATAGACACCATCAAAGGCAGTATTCCAGATCGTGCAGTTTGGTAAGTGAGTGGTGTATTAGTTATGAGAACCCATGACGGATATGATGCTCAATATTCTTACGAGCGTGCACGAGATGCCATGGGAGAAAATGTCCGTAATGGGAATGATGACATTGAGTCCAATGGAAGGAGATTCCAAGAGACACCATCAGATGTTGTAGCCACCATGAGAAGCTTAATTAAAGCCTAGGAAGAGCAACACTAGTTTAATGCTTCCATGTTGCAGAGTTTGACAAACTTGCAGAGAAAGTTAGACTCTGGACATGGTACAACAAGACCATAAGGCAGTAAGAGAAGCACTACGAGAAGGAGAATGAATTCTAGTGGGTCATCTGACTCTAAAGAATCTAGCATGGATTCAAGCTCTTCTTCTCATAAAAGAAAAAGAAAGAGACATCATAGGGATTGCTCTTGGGATGAATTTAAGAAGGCTAAACTTCCTACATTTGATGGTGAGGTAAATACTGGACAAGAGGTTAAAGCTTGGCTTCTTGGCTTCAGGATTATTCAGGAAACATGAAGGCTGAGTTGCCATATTCAATATGAATGGAAGAACATCCATTTGGTGGGAACACTTCAAGCAAGTGAAGAGGATCAGTGAAAGGATACTTAAGTGGAAATAGTTCAAGAAGTATTTCAAGCAGAAATACCTCTCTGACAGGTATTATGATGACAATATTAAGGAGTTCCATGAGCTGAGATTGGGACAACATACCATGGAAGAGTATGCGAATAAATTATTGGAGCTGTTGAGGTATGTCCAGTACATTAGAGATGAAAAAGTAAAGGTCCAGCATTTTCTAAGTGGATTGCCTCAGTCTTACAAAGATAGAATTGAGTTTTATGAACCTAGAACTCTTGAAGAAGCAATAAGGAAGGCTAAGTATTGCTATGAGAAAAGCAAAGGTAAACCAGATTACCATAAGGCATGGAAGGACAAGAAGAATGAGAATTTTGACCAAAGAAAGAAAGGTTTCAAACCTCCTAACTTTAGGAATCAGCAGAAACAACCGTCCCAAGCTGCGACTAAGCCAGTTGGAGTGTCGGGAGAAAAGCCTAAAGATCCACAATAGAATAGAGGACCACTCCAATGTTGGAAATGTGGAGGACCCCACATGCATAGAAATTATCCACTCGAGAATGAGAGTGTAAGGCCAGCTTACAACATTCAAGAAGCAGAAGCAGTGGGTCAAGTAGCAAGGGCAGTCCCTAGGATTTATGCAGCACTGAAGGACCATCAAGTAGATCACCAGTCAACTGCGGTTGAAGTAGTAGGTAAGATTGTTGAATAATCTGTTTCTATTTTGATTTACCCTCGTTCTAGTCATAGTTACATTACTCCTAGAGTAGTGGAGATTTGTGCTTTTAAGAAGGTAAATCATAGAAAATCTTGGTTAGTTCAACTAGCCACTGGAACTAAGAGAAAGGTCAGTGAAGTGGTAGAGAAATGTCCTTTGGTCATGAATGGGTTGGTCACGTGTGTAGATCTGAATGTTCTATCGCTTGGCTCCTATGATGTTCTCATTGGAATGGATTGGGTGGAAGCTCACAGAGCAAAGCTTGACTGTTACAATAAGACTTTCAAATGCATCGATGAAGAAGGGAACCTAGTAGTTGTGAAAGGCATTCCAAATGTGATTTCAGTAAGGCATATTTCAGAAATGCAGTTGAAGAAGTTTTGTAGGAAGGGTTGCTAGTTGTATGCAACCCATATTTTGGAGGCAACAAGGGATGAAACTCCTAGGTTGGAAGACTATCAGGTGTTACACGAATTCAGGGATGTGTTTTCTGATGAGATTCCAGGACTTCCTCCAAAGAGGGACATTGATTTCACAATTGAACTTGTGCCAGGAGCAGCACCAGTGTCTGAGACACCCTACAGGATGAGTACACCGAAGATGTTAGAATTGAAGATGCAACTGCAAGATTTGTTGGAAAAGAAGTATATCTGGCCGAGTGTGTCTCCTTGGGGAGCACCCGTTTTGTTTGTAAAGAAGAGAGATGGTACACTTAGATTGTGTATTGATTACAGACAATTGAACAAGGTTACTGTGAAGAATAAATATCCTTTGCCTAGGCTTGATGACCTCTTTGATCAAATGAGAGGAGCAAAGGTATTTTCCAAGATTGAATTGAGGTCTGGTTATCATCAGGTGAGAATCAAGGATGAAGACATTCATAAGACAGCCTTTAGGACAAGGTATGGACATTATGAGTTTGTAGTGGTACCCTTTGGTCTCACAAATGCACCACCTACATTTATGTGCCTTATTAATAGTGCCTTCAACAAATATTTGGACAAGTTTGTTCTTGTTTTCCTTTATGACTTTCTTGTTTATTCTAAGAATGAGAAAAAACATGAAGAGCATTTGAGATTGACATTGAAATTGCTCAGGGAGCATCGACTGTATGCAAAACTAAGCAAGTGTGACTTCTATAGAGATAGAATTCAGTATTTGGGTCACATTATCTCAGAAGAGGGTATTTCTATGAACCCTGAAAATATTGAAGCCATTATGAATTGGCTTACTCCAAGGAATGTGACAGATGTAAGATCTTTTATGGGACTTGCAGGATACTACAGGAGATTCATTGAAGGATTCTCTAGAGTTGCACATGCCATCACTTCTTTGCAGAAGAAAGGGATGAAATTCGAATGGACATCGAGGTGTGAAGAAAGTTTCCAGCGGTTTAAGAATCTTCTCACCAGTGCACCAGTATTGAAGGTTGCAGATCCAGAGAAAGACTTTGTGGAGTCCTTATGCAGGACAACCACGTAATATGTTACGAGTCAAGAAAGCTAAAGGAGCATGAGAAGAACTATGCCACTCATGAGCTAGAGATTGCAGCCATAGTACATGCCCTCAATATGTGGAGGCATTACTTGATGGGTAGAAGATTCGAGCTAAGGACAGACCATTATGATCTGAAGTATCTATTTGATCAGCCTACTCTGAATGCTAGGCAAGCAAGATGGCTGGAGTTTTTATGTGAGTTTGATTTTGAAATCAAGCACATAAAGGGAAGAGAGAATAAGGTAGCTGATGCACTCAGCAGGAAGATGCAAGAAATGCATGCGGCATCCCTTAGTATTTTCCAATCAGATTTGAGGCAGCAGATTGTTAGTCATCCTGCTGGAGATGAATTGTATGAGCAAGTAAAAGACATTGCAACAACAAAGTATTGAGAAGAATTATGAGGGATATAAATTTGAAGAAGATGGACTTCTTACTTATAGAGGCAGAATTTATATTCCAAAGGTATCAGATTTGAGGAGAGTTGTTATGGATGAAATCCATCAAGCTCCGTATTCCAGTCACCCAGGATACCAAAAGACAATTGATACAGCGAGAAAGCAGTACTGCTGGCTAGGAATGAAAAAGGACATGGATGAATACATTTCCAGGTGCATGAAATGTCAATAGGTAAAGGTTGAGCATCAACATACAACAAGCTGATTGCAGTCTTTTCTAGTTCTAGAATGGAAATGGGAAGTTATTTCCATTGATTTCATTATAGGATTGCCGATGACTTGGAAACAATATGATTCCATCATGGTTGTGGTAGACAAGTTGACAAAGGAAGCACATTTTATATCGGTGAAGTCTACGCATAAGATTGATGACATTGCAAAGATCTTCATGAAGGAGATTTTCAAATTGCATGAATTGCCTAAGGCAATAGTCTCTATTAGAGATGTCAAGTTCAATTCAAATTTTTGGAAGGGGTTATTCGCAGATTTGGGTACAAAGCTAAACTTCAGCATTGGATACCATCCTCAGACAGATGGGCAGATTGAGAGAGTTGATCAGGTGCTCGAGTACATGCTTCGCATGTACATGATGGAAAAACCGACCAAGTGGGAAGATTACTGACACTTGGTAGAGTTTGCTTACAACAATGGATAGCAGGCATCCTTGGGGATGAGTCCTTATGAAGTTTTGTATAAAAGAAGGTGTAGGACATCAATGACTTGGGATAACCCAGTGAACAGGGTTGTTCTTGGACCAGAGTTTCTCAAGGAAATGGAGCAAGAGGTTGTGAAGATCAGGAAGAATCTGAAAGTAGCACAAGATAGATAGAAAAGCTATGCAGATAAGCATAGGGTGAATAGGGAGTTCAGTGTTGGGGATCATGTCTACCTCAGAGTGAGAGAAAAGAAGAGTTTTTTGAAGCTTGGAAGTTGTGCCAAGTTGTCACCAAGATATTGTGGGTTGTTTGAAGTGCTTAAAAGAATAGGGCTAGTTGAATATAGACTTGTGTTTCCTGCTAGTACTAGAGCTCATAATGTCTTTCATGTTTCTTTGCTTAAGAAATATGTACATGATCCTAACCATGTGATAAATTGGGATGTGATTCAGGTGGAACCTGAGGGAGAGTTCCAAATCGAGCCAATGTGCATCCTCGACAGGAAGGTCACAATGCTCCGGAACCGGGCCATAGGGTAGGTAAAGGTGCAATGGGAGTGTTGCCACCTTTCACACACTAGGGTCACGTGGTAGAAATATTCAAGCCACTCGGTGTGTCCTTGGGGGCAAGTCTCGAGTCAAGGCTGTCACCTTGATCTTGACTCCTCCGTTTAGGCTCAACTCCTAACAGAGCCAAGGGGGTTAGACCCTATTAAGTTACTAAGGCTAAATTACTTAGTGTTGTGATGTTAAACTGAACGAGTTAGTTAGGAGTTTGAAAATTAACTATAGACAATCAAAGATGACAAGATATGAAAATAAACACACGAAAGCACAATGCTGAGACACAATATTTATATAAAACAAGAAAATAACCAGTGCCTTAGAATGGTGTCAAACAATAGAATCAATATACTTGAATGTGCTTGGAGTGAATGTTTTGCGATTGCCTCTTGGTATGTTTTTAGTTAAATTTGAAGTGTGACTTGATTAAAATTAGGCGAAGGGGGGACTCTAGATATACCCGAGAGTACTTGGAGCATGTCCAGAACTAAACCTTCACGGCTACCGGCAAGGAATATGTGGGCTGAAATGGAGTCTCTGGGGCTATTGTTCGTAACACACCCATTAGGGTGTGACCGAGATCGGCGCCCCGAGGTCACTTTTCAGAAGTTCCCGCTTCCTTTGGGTATTTTGCCACCGTAAAGGTTTGATCTGGGTGTTGGATTTTCACCTGATGGTTTGTCAGTTGGGGAGAGTGAGTCCTAATTATAATAGTCACTCAAGTGATTTTGATACAACTTGACTGATCGGATGAACCGAAGCCAAGTGCAGAGCATACACACTAGAGTCTTGTCAATTTTAGTAAGTTTTAAAACTGGGTGTTCTTGTTTAAAAGAAAACCCTCCAGGAACCTCTTTCGATCCAAGTGGATCTCAATCAGGGAATCGAGAAGGGGTTAATTTTATAATAGCTGAAAAACAAATGATAGAAGAAATAAAATAGATACACAATTGTAGTTTCCTAATTAGTCCTACCACGAATCTCTTTCCCCTTTCGGGTCAATCGAGAAATCGTGGGGTAAGTATTACGATTACTTTGAAATATGTAATTGATAATGAAATAAAGTATACTACCCTACAGATTAGATCAATATTATTTTGAAAATAAATGAGCAAAAAGTAACAAAAAGGACACTGACGCAAATCCCCCCATGAAGGATGGGGAATGGGCTCGAAAGACCCTATTCAAAAGTAATTTTATTAACAGTGGTTACAATATCAGAGAACTGATATAATTCCTCTTGATCCTTATATGGATTGAAATCAAGAGCTTACAAGGTGCGAAAATCAAAGGTTTTACTCAAATGGGAGACCCCTGGGGGGATTTGAATGCTCTTGAGGACACTTCCGAACAACAGCTTCCTTTATTTTCTGTTACACCTGCTAAAAACTAGCGAGAATTTTAGAATAAAATATGCCCAAAATCACTTTAAGAGTACCTTTGGATCATCCTACCTTAACTCAAAAAAAAGATGAACTTAAAACTAGCTAAATTGGTGAAAAAGGAACCAAGGAAAGAAAGCTTTCCTTGGGATCTTGGCTTTCTATTTTTGCAGCCAATAAAGTATGCACTAATTGCTGGATTTATCTTTTACGACAACAAAATGAAATCTAATGCATGCAAGCTACAAGTTTTCTTTAAATTTCCATGCAAGAAGGATGATTTCCCTAAAGCTAGATCTAGAATGCTTATGAAACTTTTTAACTACAAGATCTAGACTATGAGCTTTGATAAGATAGATATATGTTGGAATTAATTTTAAGATGATAGATCTAAGCAAAATCAAAGCTATGAAAAAAGTAACCGGGTAAAAAATGTTGATTTTGAGGGAGGAAGAGGAGGAGAGAAATGTTGGTTTCCTTGAAGATCCACAGTGGAGCTTTCAGGTGGAATGTCAAGGGACTATGCCTTTGGAAGGTTTTGAAGAGAGTGAAGAAGCAAACTAGATCAGCATCCTCTCCAATGTAGGAACCTGCAGCTCAGCTGAAATCAAAGAACTTGCTAAGAAACTTGTGAGATCCAATTAGTACATATGCAGAGATTCAAGATAACATGCATATAAGCTTATAGGACATGCTGAATCTAGATCTCTAAACATGCATCAAAGGAAAGATATGGACAATAAACTTATTGAAAAGCACCTTTCCTATCAAGATTGTAATAAGATTATTATCAATATTAACAACGGATCTACAAGCAATTAGCAAAAATTGAACACAGATACAGGTTACCTAAGTAAAATAATGGCAATAATCATCCACACATGCAATGGCACAACACCATCTTGCCTCCAAATATTTTATTTATTTCAAATGAAGAATAGCAATAGTAGAATAGCAACAGCACCTCAATCCCAATTCTTCTCACTTGGAAGAGGAGGTTGTTCCTGGATATATACAAAATACAGGAGATCCAGCCTAGGGGGGGTGCAAATCCTAAGGAGACACATCAAATGAGCTGAAGGAGAGTCCATCAATGCCTGATCTATGTCTAGCTGAGCCAGATCTAAGTCTCATTAAGTGCAACTGTCAATCGGGGGGCTGATCTGACTGACACCTTAACTTGTTGATTGAAGCATCCACCAAAACTCATACAGATGAGCCAAAAACGTGTGGAGGAGAGAGGGAGGGCAAAATTCCCCATAAAGGATGCTGAAGATCAACTCTGGATCTGATTTTATCACCTCCTTTAGTCAAGGATTTGTTAGATCCAGTCAATCTGCTTCATATCTGACTGATTTCAATCAAATTGGTTGAGAATCCACTAATTTATGATTTTGGATTTGCTCAATTATTCATCAATTTATTAATTAAAATAATCAATAATTGATTTTTGGGGATTTCTGACTTGAGTGATGGAAAATCACTCAAAACTAGGAAATAGTGGGTCCAGAGGTTTACATGGTGCTCTTAGCTTGAAAATGAGCACCTACATGACTGAAACTGATTATTTGGCCCACTTTTATTGAAAAATCAAATTTTCCAATTAAACTATTAAAAAATAGCCTAAGTTTTGGAAAAATTAATTTTTTAATAAAAAACACTAAAAAAACTAAAAATTTGAAAAATTGAAAAACACCTAGGGGGACTTAGACATGTTCATATGACTCGACCATGATGTCTAGCATGCTTATACATTGACACATAGACTCTAATAACCTCAATAGGCCTAAATGCCAAGCCGACCACCCCAACTTTGGAGGTATGGAGTGAAAAACTCAGAAATTATCAGTTGTTTATTCAACAACCAATAATAACCAAGGGAAAAAACACCCTGGGATGATCGGATTGACAAATAAAGTCTAAGAGACCGAGTCTTTTACAGACACTATCATGCTAGAACATTTATTACAACTCCCCCATGGGGTATGAACATATGATATAGTACAACAAGCACTTCCCAGAAGTACTTCCACAGGTCTTCTGAAGTCCGAACAAGTTATCCTTGTCCGGTTCACCAGGCTCACTTGATAAAAAACCAATAAGTACAACTTAGGTGGTAACAGGGAGCACTACGAACCTGAAGAGGGTACATGGGAGCTGTAGGATGCCATGCGATTGGCACATCCATTTTTTTCAATTCTGCGGAACACTGAGGTGGTACCAATGTAGCATTTTGTTCAAATTTTGTAAAGCATCGGGGACAGTGCTATTGAAGGGGAAGGGGAATGTAACACCCCAATTTTGACCCCATTTACATTAAATGTACACGATGTATATATTGTAATTAATCATGGTGCAGAGCTAAAGGAAAAATCCCCACCATCGATTTGTTTGTGTTATGTTTCGGCGATTAGAATCGTTACCGATGGTATATCATGATATACGACACATATTAGTTTTGGAATCATGTAAATATGCATTTTTAATTAAATGAACCCCAACCAGCTATGTCAATGCAACCATATTGAAAAGGGCATGATTTTCCTAAGGATAAGGAGGGGGAATTGTTAAACCTTGAACCAATGGGAAAAAAATGCCATGTGTCAACCACCCATTTAAAACTGCTGATGTTAGTTGAGGGTATTTATTGCTGGGAAGTGGTGGGTGGCAGGATTGTCAGTCCTTGCCCACATGCTCACTCCACCAGAAAACTTTCCATCTTCACATAGGCAGGAAAACCATGACGGGGATTCACTCCATTCTTGCTCATCCTCATGCGCTGATTGGGATTCGCTATCATTTTCTTCACACAAGGAGACAACCGCCATACTCCATTGTCTTGCTCATTCTCATGCACAGGATCCTTCCTGGTTTTTTACTCATGCAGCGAGCTAGGAGCCGTGTTATGTCACCCATGATTTCCCTGTGAAGGGCCATTCACATTTTTCTACTGTGTATGTTTTCCTTACTGATTTGTGGCCTGTGTATATGTTTTTCCCCTGCCCAGGTGAGAACCTGGCTTTCCTCTTCCATCTTTAGATTATGTAATTTTCCCAGTGGCTTCATTGTTGAGAATGGGCTCTTGTTTTCCCATGTTGGTTGGCTGTGTCTACCTTTACATTTTGGGGTTGTTGTAGGTTGTTTTGGAGTCGTTTTGGCCACGATATGGCCAAGAATGGATCATGAATTGTTTTTCCTATCCAAGCCGTGAATCGCTTGTTTGACTGCGTGTATGGAGTGGTTGGTCTTCGGAATTTGTTGGAGTAGGGATGAGGGCTTGGTTTGCTTGATAAACCTGGTGCATTTGGGAACCACACAGACAGAGCTAGAGGGTTGGATTTCTTCTCCACAACCCCTGAATAGCACTAGAAGGGAAGTAAGGGCATGATGGACTGTATAGCAGAGAAGGGACTAATTCCTTGTGTTGGGTGTGTGTGGGTGTCTTAGAAGTCAGTCTAGCTTTGGTGTAGGTGTCCCTAGCTCTGTAATGAGCTCACCAGCTTAGCATTTATCCTTTCCCAGCTCCTGGATGGCTTGATAAACCCAACTATGTTGGCTTGGCTGTGTTTTGTGTATCCTTGGCTATGTGTAAGCCTACTTCTTCCTTATTCCTTGGGGAATCATGACCAGCTCGGGGGTGGTAGCATTGCTGAGATATTAAGGAGCATGCTGGCCTATGGTTGGGTGGAATGTTGCAGTGACGTAGCTGGTTGCGGGATGAGTTCTTTATAAGATAAGTAACCTTGTCTATTTACTTCTGCAATTATATTTACTGTTAATAAATTATGATGAACATGTTGAATGAATGTATGTTTGCTTCGATTGTGTATGTGAATGATTATGCATATTAGCATGTTTTATGTTCAAGCATTTCAATTTTTATGAATGCACATGTTCATGGGGTTGGTTTCCTGGATTGTAAATAGCATGGTAGCGTCCTCTTCGCCAGTTGGAGGGTTGGGTATGTTACAAGAAAGCGTAGAAATACTCTGCTAACTCACGTTGCGTCTGCAAACAATGAACAATACTAAACCACACTTAACAACCACAAAAACCCCCTTCCGTGACTCAGGACAGTGAATCACGCATAATTCCGCACAACCACAATGAACAACCTCCTTCCCTTGTTTCTAGAAATTGAGGGATAATGGATGAATGACTTGGGCACACATTCATGTGCTTACTTGATTCATAAGAAAGAATGTTGCTTCCCCATACTCCAGGTTGTAGGTTTTCTCAGGTTGCAGGTTGGATCAGTCACGAAATCGATTGCCATGCCTTGCTCTACCCAAGGCATTAACTGCCTCAACTTCTCTTCTGGAAGAATTGAATTATTGAGTGCAGAGGAAGAAAATGTAGTTGAGGGTTTATGGGTTTTACCATTGACATATAGACTCACCCTATGGATGAGGGGTTTGACTAACTAGCCTCCCTATTCCTTGCAAAATAATTCCCCCATATCTTACATTGCAGTGCATATCTAGTTGTGGTATTTTATTAAATTTCATATTTACATGATGACTTAGCACTATACCCATCGATATCATCCTTGATCACCAATAAACAAAACACAAAATCAATGGCAAGGCCTTGGCCTTGAGCTCCTTTCGATGATTTCAATATAATACATACATCATGTAAAATTTTAATACCATGGGGTCAAAAATGAGGTGTTACATTCCCCTCCCCCTTCATTAGCATTGTCCCCAATGTTTTACAAAATCGAACAAAAATGGATGTGCCAATCACATGGCATCCTCCAACTCCCATGGAGCCTCATTGGGACCATAGTGCTTCCACTGCACCTTTACCTATCCAACTGCTCAATTCTAGAGCACTGTGACCTTCTTGTTGAGGATCCACAATGGCTTGGTTTGGAACTCTCTGTCGGGTTCCACCTAGATCACATCCCAATTAATCACATGGTTAGGATCATGTAAATATTCCTTAAGCAAAGAAACATGAAAAACATTATGAGCTCTAGTGCTAGCAAGAAATGCAATTCTCTATGCAATTGGCCCTATTTTTTCAAGCACTTCAAATGGCCAACAATATCTAGGTGATAGCTTGGCACAACTCCCAACCTTCAAGGAACTCTTCCTTGGACTCACTCTAAGATAAACATGATCCCCAACACAGAACTCCCTGTGCATGCTATTCTTATCTGCATAGCTCGTCTGTCTATATTTGGCTGCTTTCAAAATTTTCCTGGTGTTTGCAACCTCTTGCTCTATTTACTTGAGAAATTATGGACCAAGCACAATCCTCTTCACTGCATTACCCCAATTTACTAGTGTCCTACACCTTCTTCCATATAGATCTTCGTATGTACTCATTCTCAATGATGCTTGCTATCCATTATTATATGCAAATTCTACCAAGCATAAATAATCCTCCCACTTGAATGGTTTGTCCATCACATACATGTGAAGCATGTATTCAATCACATGATTCACTCTCTCTGTCTATCCATCATTTTGAGGATGGTAGGTAGTGTTGAAGTTCAACTTTGTACCCAAATCTAAAAACAGACTTTTCCAAAAATTGGAAGTAAACTTGGTATCTCTATCAGAAATTATTTCCTTAGGCAATTGATGCAATCTGGAAATACCCTTCATGAATATCTTTGCATGGAATCAGCCTTATACATGGACTTGACCGGTATAAAATGTGATTCCTTTGTCAACTTTTCCACCACAACCATGATGGAATCATGTTGTCTCATAGTCATTGGCAATCTTGGAATAAAATCCATGGAAATAACTTCCCATTTCAATTCCAGGATAGTCAAAGGATGTAATAAACCTATTGGGTGTTGATGCTGAACCTTCACTTGCTGACATTTCATGCACTTAGAAATATACTCAGCAATGTCCTTTTTCATTCCTGGCCAAAAATACTACTTTCTAGCTGTAGCAATTGTCTTTTGATATCCTGGGTGACCAGAATATGGAGCTTGATGGATTTCATCCATAGGAGTTCTCCTCAACTATGCCACCTTTGGAATATAAATTATGTTCTTATAGGTAATAATTTCATCTTCTTCCAATTTATATCCCTCATGCTTCTTTGCAAGGATTCGCTGCTGCAATTGCCCTTTATCTGCACATACATTTCATCCTCGACAGTGTGATTAATAATTTGTGTTCTGAAATTGGATTGGCAAGTACTAAGAGATGCCACATCCATTTCATGCGCCTTCATGCTGAGTGCATCAACCACTTTATTTTTTCCTTTTATGTGTTTGATTTAAAAATCAAACTCACACAAAAAATCTAGCCATCTAGATTTCCTATCATTTAAATTTGGTTGATCAAACAAGTATTTCAGACCCCAGTGGTCTGTCCTTAGCTCAAATTTGCTGCCCATTATGTAATGTCTCCATATTTTTAGAGTATGTACTATGGCTGCAAGTTCTAAATAATGGGCATCATATTTCTTCTCATGTTTCTTCAAATTTTTGGACTCATAGCATACCATGTGGTTGTATTGCAGAAGAACTCCTCCAAGTCCTTGATTACATGCGTTAGTACAGACCACGCGGTCTTTTTTTGGGTCTTCAATTTTTAGAATTGGTGCACTTGTAAGAAGATTCTTCAACTGCTGGAAGATTTATTCACATCTTGGTGTCCATTCAAACTTTATTTCCTTCTTTTGCAAAGAATTTATTAAATGTGCAACCTTAGATAATCCTTCAATGAACCTCCTGTAGTATCCTACAAGTCCCATAAAATATTTCACATCTGCCACATTTCTTAGGGTTGGCCAATTCATAATGGCTTCAATCTTCTCAGGGTCCACAGATATTCTTTTTGTGAGATAATATGACCCAAATAATGAATTTTATCTTCATAAAACTCACATTTGCTCAACTTTGCATACAACTTATGCTCCCTTAGCAATTGCAATACCATTCTCAAATTCTCTTCATGCTCTTCTTCATTCTTAGAAAAAATAAGAATGCCATCTAGGAAGACAAGAACAAACTTTCCCAAATACTTGCTGAAAATGCTATTCATGAGACACATGAATGCAGTTAGTGCATTTGCGAGGCCAAATGGTACCAATACAAAATCATAGTGTCCATACCTTGTTCTGATGGTTGTCTTATGAATGTCTTCTTCTTTGATTCTTACCTGATGGTAACTAGATCTCAAGTCAATCTTGGAAAATACCTTTTCTCCTCTCATTTGATAAAAATAGGTCATTAATTCGAGGTAACTGTTATTTATTTTTCACAACGACCTTTTTCAACTTTCTATAATCAATACATAACCTGAGTGTCCCATCTTTATTTTTCACAAACAGAACTGGTGCTCGCCAAGGGGACACACTCAACCTCGCATACTTGTTTTCCAACAATTCTGGAAACTACATTCTAAGCTCTAGCAATTTCGGTGTACTCATCCTATAGGGTGTCTTAGAAACTGGTGCTTCTCCAGGAACAAGGTCAATTGTAAATGTCTCTCTTTGGAGGAAGCCATGGAATTTTACCAGGAAAAACATCCCTAAATTCTTGCAATACATGAAAGTCCTCCAATGAAGGAGTTTCATTCTCTGCTGCCTCCAAAAAATGGGTTGCATACACTCTACAACCTTTCCTATTGAACTTCTTTAGCTACATTGCTGAAATATGCCTAACAGAAATCACTTTTGGAATGGATATTACAACTCTTGGGTTTCCTTCTTCATCCATGCATTCAAATGTCTTATTTTAATAGTAAAGCTTAACTCTGTGTGATTCTAACCAGTCCATTCCAATGAGAATATCATAGGAACCAAGTGGAATAACGTTTAGGTCTACATAGGTGACTAACCCATTGATGACTAATGGGAATTTCTATACCACTTCACTAACTTTTCTCTTGGTTCCATTGGCTAGCTGAACTAACCATGATTTATTATGCTTTAACTTATTAAAATCTTAAATATCAACAATTCTAGGAGTAATATAACTGTGACTAGAATCAGGGTCAATCAAAATAGAATTAGGTTGCTCAATAGTCTTACCTTCAACTTGAACCACAATTGACTGGTGATCTGCCTGGCGATCCTCTAGTGCTGCGTAAATTCTAGGGACATTCCTTGCTACTTGACCAACTGTTTCATATCATTGGATGTTGTGAGCTTTCCTTACATGTCCATTCTCATGCAGACAATTTCCGCACATATGGTTTCCTCCACATCCCCAACATTGGAGTGGTTCTCTGATCTTTTTTGGATCTCTTGGCTTCTCTCCCATCATTCTGGTTGGTTTAGTCACAGCTTGTGATGGCTTGATTTGTTGATTTTAGAATTTAAAGGGTTTGAAACCTTTCTTCCTTTTGTCAAACTTCTCTTTCTTCTTGTCCTTCCATGCCTTATGGATATCATGTCTACTTTTGTTCTAATCATAGCAATAGTTGGCCTTCCTTATAGCCTATTCTATAGTTCTAGGTTCATCATACTCAATTCTGTCTTTGTATGATTGAGGTAGCTTTTATATTTTTATCATTTAATCAATATGATCTAGGATCTTATCTGAGAGAATAACATGCATAGCAATAATCAAAAGAGACAAGAGACACAAAGAGTTTTCCTCAAGGAAACCATAAAGGAGAAAACCCCACAACTTCCTCATAGATAGAATGAGCACCAATGGAAAAAGTAAAACCCCCAAAAAAACATGATGTCCAACATCTGATCTCTCTCTCACTTATGCGAGTTCCTTCTCTCTCACTTATGCACTACAATTGACTGACTCTGTGTCTCAAATAGAGAGGCCCACTCTCTATTTATACTAGTTTCTGACTTGACAATTACTTACCAGGGTCGACTTCTCTAGGAGAGTCTAATAACCCTAGTACCCCAAAACTGTGGGGACTATTGCCCCAACTTACAAAGGATGGTTAACAACCTCTATAAATTTACATCATTTGATTACATTAATGATTCTCTCGATACGAACATTAGGGTACAAAGAAATACAACATATAAAATATACAAGTGAATACATTACGAAGTTACAAACACATCAACACTCCGTCTTAACTAGGAAGGTATTGTCTTGACATAATTCATCAGCACAAGTCTTTGTCACTGGATGAGTCATCAAAGATGGATCATCATCATAGTTGGATCATCATTATCACTTGATCATCATCATCATTGCTCCCATTGTCTTGATCAAATGGTGTTATCTCTCAATTCTACTCGTCATAGGAAGTTCTATAGAGCCAACCTTTTTTCATGTTGGTTGTAGGACTAGCCTCCATGTAGGTATTCATCTTCTTCAGCACTTATATCCTACCATGGGAGGCCCAGCCTGCCACCATGTCAAAAATATCCGCCCAGCACTTATATCTTACCATGGGAGGTCGATCCTTCCACCATGTTAGAAAGGTCCATCACTCACATCTAACCATGGGAGGCCTAGCCTACGAACATTTTAGAAAGGCTCATCCAAAAATTATATTAGAACATGGGAGGCCTAGCCTCCCACCATGTTAGAAAATCCCAACACTCACATATGACCATGGGAGGCCCAGCTTGCCACCATGTCAGAAAGGCTCGTCCAACACTTATTTCTGACCATGGGAGTCCCAGCCTGCCACAATGTTAGAAAGGCCCAGCACTCACATCTGACCATGGGAGGCCCAGCCTACCACCATGTCATAAATTCTCATCCAACACTTATATCTGACCATGGGAGGCCCAACCTGCCACCATGTTCGAAAGGATTTGCACTCACATCTAACCATGGGAGGCCCAACCTTCCACCATGTCAAAAAGGCTTGTCCAACACTTATATTTGACCATGGGAGGCCCAGTCTACCGCCATGTCATAAAGTATCAACACTTACATCCTACCATGGGAGGCCTAGTCTACAACCATGTCAGAAAGGATTAGCACTTACATCTGACCATGGGAAGCCCAACCTGCCACCATGTCGAAAAGGCTCAACACTTACATCTGACCATGGGAGGAACACATCCCACAACCATGTTAGAAATGATCTGTACTTACATTTGACCATGGGAGGCCCAACCTACCACCATGTCAGAAAGGATCTGCACTTACATCTGACCATGGGAGGAACACATCCTGCAACCATGTCAGAAGGACTCACAGACTCATCACTTCCCCTTGAAAGGAACCTCGATCACGAGAACACCAAGCTTCTCCCTAAAGTATTCAAACTTCACTCTGGCTAATGGCCTAGTCAACACATCAGCTATTTTCTCGTCCATCGCAACATAGTGGAGCTTCACTTCTCCTATCTGCACCATATCCCTGATATATTGATATTTGATCTCAATATGCTTCGACTTGTCATGGAACACCGGGTTCTCTGACAACTTCACACAACTCTGGTTGTTGCAATATATACAAGTAGGATCCAACTAGAGATCAAATAAATCAGATAGTAGCTTCTTCAGCTACACTGCCTCACAACTAGCCCAACAAGATGCGACATACTCTGCTTCGTCTGTACTAAGTGCCATGTAGGACTGCTTCCTGCTAAACCAAGATATCACACTTGATCCCATACTGAAGCAACACCCCGAAGTGCTCTTCCTATCAATGGAACTTCTTTCTCAATTCGAATCCACATAAAATTCCAGGTTAATATTTTTATTTTCCTCATACTTGAGCCCATATTTAACTGTACCGTTCAGGTACCTCAGAATATGCTTTCCAACAATCAGGTGAACATGTCTCGGATCCATCAAGAACTGGCTTAGTGTGTTCACAGCAAAGAAAATATCTGGTATTGTATTCGTCAAGTACATCAAGGACCCAATCTTTTGATGACACATCGTAACATCAACTGGCTCTGATGAAGAATCAATCAATAGTTTCAGGTCCAATGCCATAGGTGTGGTCATGGCCTTGCACTCCATCATCCCGAAACTCTTCAGGATATCTACTACATATTTCCCTTGTCCCAAGGAGATTCCATCTACATTCTGCCACACCTCCAAGCCTAAAAAGTAGTGCATCATACCCAAGTCTTTCATCTCGAACTCAACATCAGGCTTCCTCTTCGTGTCAACAATCAACCCATCCTCACCTATCACAAATAGGTCATTTACATACAGTATGAGTATCATAGGGTTCCCTTCCTCAACCTTATAGTAAAGGTTGGAATCTACTTTACTCTTAGTAAAGCCTAACCCAGTCAAGAAGCTGTCAATTCTGCCATACCATGTCCTAGGTGCCTCTTTCAAACCGTACATCGCCTTCTTCAATTTGCATGCATGAGTCTCTCTGTTATGTGTCTCAAAACCGAGTGGATGCTTTGCATATGCTTCCTCTTCTACTACACAATTCAAGAAAGTGGTCTTGACATCCATCTGTTGTATCTTCCATTTCATTATTGCAGCCAGAGCAAGTACTAATATGATGGAAGTGTATCTGGCTACAGGTGCAAAATTCTCCTCATAATTTATCCCTTCTTTATGGGAGAATCCACGTGCCACAAAACTTGATTTATATTTCTCTATGCTGCCATTTGCAACATGCTTGATCTTGAAGATCCACATGGAATTCAAGACAGACTTCCCTTTTGGTCTTGGGACAACATGCCATACATCATTCTTCATGATAGACTGGTACCACTCGATCATAGTATTCTTCCATTCTTTCTTTTCTGCCTCTTCTTCATAGTTGGAAGGTTATTTATCAATTATGTCACATAATAGGGCTACATAACCGAAGTAGGACCTAGTTCTCTTTCTCTCTCTGTACATTTCTTCTAGAGCCCCACATCTTTCTGCACCTTGGATAGCCTCTCATACCCATGTAGGTTTCCTTTTGTAAGGATTATTTTCTTGAGGTGGATCTACAGGTTCTTGGGGTTCTTCTATTTACTATATCTTCTTCCGGAGTTGCATTGTTCATAGTTGTATGTCTGATCTTGGGTGCTTCTGTTTTTTCAGGGTCTTCAACAGGTTTATTTCTGGATTTTTCATAAGCAAAGTCTTCATCAAATTTTATGTCCCTGCTGATGTCGATCTTCTTGAATCTCAGGGAATATATTTTGTAAGCCTTCGAGATTTCACTATATCCCACAAATATACCCTTCTTTCTTGAAGGATTTAACTTCACCCTATTTTCTTTTGGAATGTGTATGTCAGGGATGATTTTAAGGAACCATACTTTTTTAAAAGTGTATAAATGTTGGTGAATATTACAAGTTCTTAAATCACCAATATAAAATTATTGGCGATAATTTTCAAAAAATATTTTAATTTTCAAGGATTTTATATCGTTTATATAATAATTTGGCAATTTTTAGGGTGAAAAAATTTTACCCTATCAAAATTGGGAGAAATAGGGCTTCAAAAAATACAAAATGGCGAATCTTTTTTGGGATAAAAACATGGAAAAATATCCCACTGGGGTAAAATTCGCCCCTAAAATTATCCCTGGTGTATGTACACTAAATACCCAAATATTCTAAGATGACTGACTTCTGGTTTCTTTCTGGAGAAGACTTCTTCAAGTGTCTTGTTCTCAAGTACTCTATGCGGAGTATGGTTTTGTACATACATAGCTTTCCTAACAGCTTCTACCCATAAATGCATGGGAAGATCTTGATCATGAAGCATTTCCCTTATTGCTTCCATAATCGTTATATTCTTCCTTTCTACAACTCCATTCTATTGTGGATTATATGGAGTGGTCAACTCCCTCTTAATCCCTGACTCTTTGTATAATTCCTTGAATTCATCTGATGTGAATTCTCCGCCATTGTCTGATTGAAAGGTCTTGATTTTCTTCTCTGTGTGATTCTCGATCAAGGCTTTGAATTCCTTGAACTTACTGAATACTTCATCCTTGATTTTCAATAAGTGTATCCATGTCTTCCTATAAAAATCATCAATGAAAGAAACATAGTATACATACCCACTCAATGAATTGGATGACATTAGACCGCATACATTGGAGTGGATGATTTCCAAGATTCCTTTTGCCTTGCTCTCGCTACTTGGAAATGTCTTCTTTGTGTTCTTTCCTTTTGCACATCCTTTGTAAACACCTTCATGTTTTTCCTGTATTTCTGGAATACCTTCAACAAATTTTCTTCCAAGTGGTAGTTCCCTATAGTGCACATGTGCAATCCTTCTATGTCATAGTTCACTTGGATCTACTGAGTTATGGACCAAGGCTTGTTCTGGTTGTCCCTTTATCTTGTATAAGCCTCCCTATTGCTCTCCAATCACTACTTCATCATCTATAATCTTTCCGTTTTCCCACATAAGTACTTTTCTATCTATAAACGAAACCCTCATGCCTTTTGCATCAAATGCAGATACGGAGAGGAGATTATTATTTAGTCCTGGTACAAACAAGACATCCTTCATCTTCATAGAATTTTCAAAGTCTAGTTTATAGGAGGATTCACCACTACCTTTTATGGGATATTGGTCATCATCCCCAAGTTTCACTTTGTGGGGTGAATCATGTTTGAATAGTTTCACAAAATATTCTTTGAATCTTTTCATATGCTTGGAAGCCCCACTATCTATGAGCCAATGATTGCTTCCATGTGTAACAGTTCCTATGAGGGGAAAAATAAAAAAATAGTCTTCATCTCTTGAAGAATGTTCAATTTCTTATTTGACTCTCTTCCTGGGAGGATCATCATCCTCTGCAGTGTGAGCATGATGTTTTCTTTTTTCCTTCTTCTTGTGAGAGTTACTCTTATTTATAGGACAATCTCTGACAAATTTTCCTCTCTCAATCACATGTAAAGCATCTATATTTAGATATATCTCTGTTAGATCTTCTAGGGTTATCTTTCTGGTGAGAATTCTTACCTTTGGGATGATGATAGTCCCTTCTGATCTTCTTGGTGTGTACTATGAGAGATTGATCTTCATTTCCCATATTTTCTTCTCGAGCTACTATTCGAGCTTCTTCTTGTGAGCATTCCTCCCATAGCCTACTGAAAGTGATTAGATTTCTTATAGGACAAAACCCTTGAATGAAGGAGTCCCATGACCTAGGGAGACCATTCAAGGTGGTCATCACAATTTCTGCATTCTCCACTTCTTCTTCTACTACTTCAAGTTGTTCTTTGAATTCAGAGACCCTTGTAAAGTATGACTGCATGGTCTTTGCATTCTAGATATTTACATTCTTCAAATGGTTTCTCAAAGGCATCTTCTGATTTATGTTCTTTCCTTTGAATATATTTGTCAAGTAATCAAACATTTCTTTAGGTGTATTTAGAGAAGACACTTGTGGTATAAGTTGATCGTTGATGGAATAAGAAATAAATATCTTGGCATTGACTAAGTTCTTCTTGTGTAAGGCCTTGGCCTCATCTCCCTCTGGAACTGGAACCTCTTCACTTATGTAGGAGTCTAATTCATTCTCTTTGAGGACCAGTGAGATCCTATGCTTCCATGCTCGGAGGTTATCAGCTCCTTCAAGCTTTTCATCAAGCTTGGTGTGATGAGACATCTTGAATGAGTACCTCAAATGGAAATACAAATGATTTAGGTCTTACCAATTTGAGATGTTGAAACTGGATCTGGAGTTTATCTTCTCTAGTGCTAGTTTTCTCATTCAGGGGAGAATTAAGGTTTGAATTTCCTGGAGTTCTACCCAACCAAAAACTTTGATCTTGGTCTCTAAAATTCGATTTTGAGGAGGAGAGAAATCCTATGTTGGGATCACTCAAAAATTCCACTTCTATAAAAATCCCTAATTTCCCACTGTAGTGGTAGGTCAAAAAATGAAAAATGCTCATATTCAGATTCTGCTTCAATAGAAAGATGCTCCCTTCAATGGAGATTTAACCTAGCCTTTTTTTGTTAATGATATGTGGAGAGAGACCCAAAAAGTAGGAATCCCTAGATTCTGCAACTGCACAATGTCTTCTTCTCAGGTTAGCTCTGATACCATGTTAGATTTTTATCATTTAATCAATATGATCTAGGATTTTATTTGAGAGAATAACATGCGCAAAAATAATCACAAGAGACAAGAGACACAAATAGTTTTACTTGGGGAAACCATAAAGGAGAAAACCCTGCAACTTCCTCAGAGATAGAATGACCACCAATGGAAAAAGTAAAATCCAAAAATAGAAAGATGTTCTCCGACAGCTGATCTCTCTCTCACTTTTGAGAGCTCCTTCTCTCTCACTCATGCACTACATTTGAGAGAGTGTGTGTCTCAAATAGAGAGGCTCACTCTCTATTTATAATAGTTTCTAACTTGACAATTACTTACCAGGGCCGACTTCTCTAGGAGAGTCTAATAACCCTAGTACGCCGAAACTGTGGGGACTATCACCCCGACTTACAAAGGAGGGTTAACCTCTATGAATTTACATGATTTTATTACATTAATGATTCTCCTGATAGGAACATAGGGGTACACAGAAATACAACATATAAAATATACAAGTGAATTCATTCTGAAGTTACAAATACATCAATAGTAGCCCACTCAGAAAACATTTAATTTTCACTTTATCATCTTTGATGTATTTGACATACCTTAGCAAATAAAAGAATTTGTTTGCATATTCTTCCATGGTCAGCTGTCCCAATCTCAACTCATGGAACTCTTTGATCTTATCATCATAGTACCTATAAGAGAGGTACTTCTGCTTGAAATATTTCTTGAACTACTTCCACACGATATTTCTGTCACCGATCTTCCTCACTTACCTGAGGTGATCCCACCATATCGATGCTATTCCATTCAGAATGAAGATGTCTACTCTTTCCTCCATAGTTCCCGAGTAGTCTTAGACTTGGAAATACGTTTTCATCCCAAGAAGCCAAGCTTTAGCTTCTTGACCAGTATTTACCTCACCATTGAAGGTAGGAGGCATTTCCTTCTTAAATTCATCATGTGAATTGTTCCAATAATTCCTCTTCCTCTTATTCTTATGAGATGAAGAGCTTCAACCTCTAGTGTATCCTTCAGAGTCTGACGATTCACTAGAAGACCTTTTTCTTCTTTTGGAACTGCTCGTACTTCCTTCTGGATTTAATTCCCAATGCCCAAAGTTCATCTACCTTTGGATGTCCTCCAAAATATGCAGCATGGATGCGTTCAGCTGATTCTTCTCTTCCTTAAATTTAATCATTCTTTCATTGTCTTCTCTACAAGTTTGCAATCTTTCCCTTAGGCTTCTCATGGTGGCTGCAATATCTAAGGGAGTCTCTTGATATCTCCGTCCATTGGATTCTGTCTATACATTTACAACCCATATTTTCTCCCCCATGACATCTACCTCAAAATCATAGGGATCTTGTGCATCATTCATGCTATTGATTCTCATGGCCGAGCCAAAACCAACTTTTCCAAATTGCACTATGACTCTACAAAATGTGTAAATAAACATATTTTTAGCTACGTAACCATTTCATAAAAAAACACCATTGTTAGCCGCGATGTTGTAACCAATAGCTCTGAAC
The DNA here is from genome assembly GCA_001517045.1 of Pseudotsuga menziesii. Taxonomy (NCBI): domain Eukaryota; kingdom Viridiplantae; phylum Streptophyta; class Pinopsida; order Pinales; family Pinaceae; genus Pseudotsuga; species Pseudotsuga menziesii. The sequence goes on from LPNX011062945.1 coordinate 86,122, forward strand.
TATTCACTTGTCCCATATAGGCCAAATGGTGTAACCATTAGCTCTGATACCACATCATCACGTACCATCCCCTCTTCTAGCACATTTTATCATACCCTCCCCTCTATAGGGAATATGAGGAGAGGAACGCGACTTCAACTTCTCTCTCTGATACAACAATTTCCATGCACCCTGTGCCCATACACCTGGCTGATATGCACAATAATATAAAAAATATTATTTGTTTCTCTTTAAACACATTCATGGCTCATGTTCATCCTTTTACATTCCTTCTTAGGATTATAAACCACTAAAATAGTCGTTATGTAGCTTACAGATTCACTTTGCAACCATAAAAGTCATTTTCGCACTGAAACTGACTTTTCTGCCTTCTGCCTTCCACCTTCCATAATGCGGCTTGCGGGAGACGAAACTCTGCAAAATTCCACTGCGATTTCATGCCTTTCTACTTTGCACTGTGGAATTCGAGAATTAGAAAATTAACATATGACATAATCATCTCACCACATTCCGCCTTCCGCATTCTGGCTTTCCTCCTTCCGTTGCAGAGTTCAGGAATCATAAACCTAACATATGATGGAATCATATCACCACATTTCTCCTTCCGCATTCTGCCTTTCCTCCTTCCACTGCGTACTATGGGAATCATAAACTTAACATGCAACATAATCATTTATCCACATTTCCTCCTTCCACATTCTTCCTTTTCACCTTTTGCTGCATACTGTGGGAATCAGGAACTTAAAAAACGACACTTTCATTTGTTCACCTTCCACTTTTATCCTTTCGCCTTCCACTTTTCTCCTTTCGCCTTCCGTAGATGAACTTCAGATTGCAAAAAACAACACTTGGGATTATTTCTCTTTCTTATTTCCACCTCCTGGCTTCTGCCTTCCGTTGTGGACTCTGGGGTGCAGAAAGCCAACATTCTTCCTAATTCTTTTTCCATTTTCCACCTCCCACCCTCTGCCTTCTGTAGGCAGATTTCGGGGTGCAGAAAGGCTTAAGTTAGATGCATTCTGACTATGTAACCAGGCTTCCAGCCTCCACAAACTTAAGAAAAATGCATTGAAACCAAAAAAACATGTAGATGTAAAATTCAGGGACATTTAATCAACAGTGACCTCTACTTAAATCATTAATAAGCATTCATCATCATCAGTATATTCATAAGCAAATACATTGAATAAATAATACAGTAGAGAATACTTATATTGATGACGAAGTTGTCCTGCAACTAGCTATGTCGCTGCAACGTTCCATGAAACGATATGTCGGTTGTGTTCATCAATCTCTCAACACAACTACCACCCACAAGTTGGGCATGATTTCCATAAGGAACTAGGGAATAGAAGGTTCACACATAGACATGCATATCAACAAAGTCACAACAACCTACAGTTGTGTTTATTAGACTGTTGATCCAATCCAATACACAATTGGGTTTATCAGGTTGTAGGAAACAAGCCAATACACTATTGGGTTTATTAGGATACTCATCCAAGCCAGCTGGCAATTGGGTTTATCAGAATACAAGCATTCAATCCATCATTCACATTGAGGACCATCCAATCCAACTAAAATATGGATTTATGAGGATACTCAGCCAAGCCATCTCACTATTGGGTTTATCAGGATTCTCATCCCAGTCAACTAGCTGTTGGGTTGATCAGGCTATCCAGCCAAGGGTCACATATGGCCAAATGCACAACAAGACACAACAAAGAAAACTACAGTTGGATTTATCAGGCTACTCAGCCAAGACAATATACGATCAGGCTTCCCAGCCAAGCCAATATCCAATTGGGTTTATCAGGCTTCCAGCCAAGGAAATCTACCTTTGGGTTTATCAAGCTGCTAAGGAATTGGAAATGAAGAATGGCTAATATAGTGGCTCGTTTAGGATCTTGGCACACCTCCATAAGATCTATATGGCCTGGAATCCATAATACCTACACACCCAACACAAGGAAGTATCCTCTTCTTTGCTACACATTCCCTCGGGCTATACCTTCCATTCCAGTTCTCTTTAGGATGTGCATAGGATTCACCAATCACTCTTATCATTTTGTGAGGTTCCTCTCTTGATTAGGTTTATCAACTCCATTCGACATCTCTTCCACTCCTATGTATTGCATACAGTTCAGACCCAAACCAGGGAACACCACAAAAAACTACAAGGTAACACAACGATACATGGCTCCACTCTGTAGCAAAGATAGCCAAGGTTCCATACCACTCTGTAGTTCAGTAGAAAATAGGGTTTCACTTTCACACGTGAGACGAGTGTTCGAGACCACTCTCTAACCTAGAGAATCACTGCATAATGTGTATCAATACTCTGCTAGCTCAGGATACGTCTACAAACAATGAACAATGATGAAACACCATGACAACCTCCTTCTACGACTCAAGATAATCAATCACGCATAATTCCCCACAACCAAAATGAACAACCTCTTTCCCTTGTTTTTGGAAACTGAGTGGTAAGGGATGAATGACTTGGGAAAGAAATCATGTGCTTACTTGCATTAGAAGAAAGACTGTGGCTTCCCCATACTACAGGCTGCAGGTTTTCTCAGACTACAGGCTGGCTTAGTCACGAAACCAACTACCATGCCTTGCTTTGCCCAAGGAATTAACTACCTCAATAGCTCTTCTGGAAGAATTGAATGATTGAGTGTAGAGGACAAAAAGGTAGCTGAGGGTTTATGGATTTTCCCATTGACATCTAGCATCACCCTGTGGCTCAAGGGTTTGACTAACCCCCCTCCCTATTCCTTGCAAAATCATGCCCCCATCTCTTATGCTGTAGTGCATAAATAGTTGTGGTATTTTATTAAATTGCATATTTAGATGATGAATTCAAAATATAATGTGCCTGACTTAGCACTATACCCATCGGCACCATCCTTGATCACTGATACACAAAACACCAAATCAATGTCAGGGCCTTGGCCTTGAGATCCTTGCCATGATTTCAATATAATATATAAATCATGTACAATTTCAATACCATGGGGTCAAAATAGGGGTGTTACACTCCCCTCCCCCTTCATTAGCACAGTCCTCAGTGCTTTACAAAATTGAACAAAAATGGATGTGCCAATCACATGGCATCCTCCAACTCCCACATAACCTCATCCGGACTATAGTACTTCCACTGCACCTTTTCCTGTCTGAGGATGCGCAATGTCTTGATTTGGAACTCTCCCTCGGGTTCCACCTGGATCACATCCCAATTAATCACATGGTTAGGATCATCTACATATTTATTAAGCAAAGAAACATGAAAAACATTACGATCTCTAGTGCTATCAGGCAATGCAATTCTATATGCAATTGGTCCTATTCTTTCAAGCACTTCAAATGGGCCACAGTATCTAGGTGACAGCTTGGCACAACTCCCAAGATTCAATGAACTCTTCCTTGGCCTCACTCTAAGATAAACATGATCCCCAACACAGAAATCCCTATGCACTCTATGCTTATATGCATAGATCTTTTATCTATCTTGGGATGATTTCAGGTTCTTCCTAATCTTTGCAACCTCTTGTTCCATTTCCTTGAGAAATTCTGGACCAACCACAATCATGTTCATTGGATTATCTCGATTTACTGGTTTCCTACACCTTCCATACAGAGATTCATATAGACTCATTCTCAATGATGCTTGCTGTCCATTATGATATGCAAATTCTACCAAGTGTAAATAATCCTCCCATTTGGATGGTTTGTCCATCACATACATGCGAAGCATGTCTTCAAGCACCTGATTCACTCTCTTTGTCTATCCATCAGTTTTAGGATGGTAGGAAGTGCTGAAGTTCAACTTTGTTCCCAAATATGCAAATAGACTTTTCCAAAAATTGGAAGTAAACTTGGTATCCATGCAATTTAAAAATCCATGCAATCTGAAAATCTCCTTAGGATATAATGCAATCTGAAAAATATCCTTCATGGAGATCTTTGCAATGGTATCAACCTTATACGTGGACTTGAATCGTATAAAATGTGATTCCTTTGTCATCTTGTCCACCACAACCTTGAGGGAATCATGTTGTCTCATAGTCGTTGGAAAGCATGTAATAAAATCCATGGAAATAAATTCCCATTTCCATTCCGGAGCTGACAAACCCTACAATAAACCTAGTGGGTGTTGATGATAAACCTTCACCTACTCACATCACATGAACTTAGAAATATACTAAGCAATGTCATTTTTCATTTCTAGCCAAAAATAATGCTTCCTGGTTGTAGCAATTGTCTTCTGATATCCTGGGTGATCAGAATATGGAGCTTGATGGATTTCATCCATAACAATTCTCCTCAACTCTGCCATCTTTGGAATATCAATTTTGTTGTTATAGGTAAGAATTTCATCTTCTTCCAATTTATATCCCTCAACTTCTTTTCAAGGATTTCATTCTGCAACTTTCCCTTTATCTGCACATACATTTCATCCTCAGCAGTGTGATCAATAATCTGTTGTCTCAAATATGATTGGCAAGTATTAAGAGATGCCACATGCATTTTATGAACCTTCTTGTTGAGTGCATTGACCACTTTATTTTATTTTCCTTTTATGTGTTTGATTTCAAAATCAAACTCACACAAAAACACCAGCCATCTAGCTTTCCTAGCATTTAAAGTTGGCTGATCAAACAAGTATTTCAAACCATAGTGGTCTGTCCTTAGCTCAAATGTTATTCCTATTAAGTAATATCTCCACATATTGAGAGCATGTACTATGGCTGCAAGTTCTAAATCATGATTAGCATACTTCTTCTCATTTTCCTTCAACTTTATGGACTCATAGCATACCACGTGGTTGTATTGCATAAGAAATCCTCCAAGTCCTTGATGACATGCATCAGTACACACCACAAGTTCTTTTTCTGGGTCTGCAATTTTCAGAATTGGTGCACTTATAATAATATTCTTCAACGGTTGGAAGCTTTCTTCATATCTTGGTGCCCATTCAAACTTTATTCCCTTCTTTTGCGAAGAAGTGATTGAATGTGAACCTTAGAGAATCCTTCAATGAACCTCCTATAGTATCCTCGAAGTCCCATAAAATATCTCACATCTATCAGATTTCTTGGGGCTAGCCAATTCATAATGGCTTCAATCTTCTCAGGATCCATAGATATTCCTTTGTCTGAGATAATATGACCCAAATAATGAATTTTATCTTTATAAAAGTCACATTTTCTCAACTTTGCATACATCTTATGCTCCCTTAGAAATTGCAATACCATTCTCAAATGTTCTTCATGCTCTTCTTCATTCTTAGAATAAATAAGAATGTCATATAGGAAGACAAGAACAAACTTGACCAGATACTTACTAAAAACACTATTCATGAGACACATGAATGTAGCTGGTGCATTTATCAGGCCAAATGTTACCACTAAAAACTCAAAGTGTCCATACCGTGTTCTGAAGGTTGTCTTATGAATGATTTTTTCTTTGATTCTTATCTGATGGTAACCAAACCTCAATTCAATATTGGAAGATACACTTTCTCCTCTCATTTGATAAAAAAGGTCATCAATTCAACGTAATAGGTATTTATTCTTCACATTGACCACGTTTAATTATCTGTAATTAATACATAACCTGATTGTCCCATATTTATTTTTCACAAATAGAACTGGTGCTCCCCAAGGGGACACACTCGCCCTGATATACTTCTTTTCCAACAATTCTGGCAATTGCATTTTCATTTCTAGCAATTCTGGTGTACTCATATTGTAGGGTGTCTTAGACCCTAGTGCTACTCCAGGCACAAGGTCAATTGTAAAATCAATGTCTCTCTTTGGAGGAAGCCCTGTAATTTCATCATGAAAAACATCCATGAGTTCTTGCAATGCATGGAAGTCCTCCAACCTAGGATTTTCATTCTCTTCTACCTCCAAAACATGGGTTGGATACAATCTAGAACCTTTCCTATAGAAATTCTTCAGCTACATTGCTGAAATATTCCTAACAAAAATCACTTTTGGAATTCCTCTTACAACACTTGGGTTTCCTTCCTCATCCATGCATTTAAATGACTTATTGTAATAGTCAATATTAACTTTGTGTGCTTCTAATTATGCCATCCCAATGAGAATATCATAGAAACCAAGTGGCAGAACATGTAGGTCTACATAGGTGACTAACCCATCCATGATAATGGGAATTTCTCTACCACTTCACTAACTTTTCTCTTGGTTCCAGTGGCTAGCCGAACTAACCATGATTTTCTATGCTTTAACTTCTTAAAAACACAAATCTCAACAATTACAAGAGTAATATAACTATGAATAGATCCAAGGTCAATCAAAATAGAAACAAATTGCTTAGCAATCTTACCTTCAACTTCAACTACAGTTGAATGGTGATCTTCCTGAGAGTCCTCTAGCACTGCGTAAATTCTGGGGACAGTCCTTGCTACTTGACCTACCCTTTTAGCTCCTTGGATGTTTTAAGCTTTCCTTACATACCCATTCTCATGCGAACAGTTCCAGTGCATATGGTTTCATCCACATCCCCAACGAGTTGTTCTCTGATCTCTTTTGGATCTATTTGATTGTCTCCCATCATTCAGGATGTCAGCCAAACCAATCTACCTTTGTTTTTATCAGGTTTCTGAGTTAGTGGAAAGGAAGAATGGATAATATAGTGGCTCGTTCAAGAGCTAGGGACACCTCCACAAGATCTATTTGGCCTGGAATCCACAATACCTACACACTCAACACAAGGAAGTATCCCCTTTTCTACTACATCATCCCTTGGGATATACATTCCCTTCCAGTTCTCTTTAGGATGTGCATAGAGGATTCACTAGCCACTCTTATCTTTTTTTGAGGTTCCTCTCTTCACTATGTTTATCAAGCCCATTCAACATCTCTTACACTCCTAATTCTTGCATATAGTTTAGACCCAAACCAAGGCACGCCACAAAAAACCACAAGGTAACACAACAACACAGGGCTCCACTCTATAACAAAGGAAACCAAGGTTCCATACCACTTTGTAGTTCGAAAGAAAACATGGTTTAACTTACACACAGGAGACCAAGGTTCCATACCACTCTGTAACACAAATAATCATTGTAGAACACATAGCAATACTCTGATATTTCACACTGTGTCTGCAAACAATGAACAACACTGAACCACATTGAACAACCATGAAAACCTCCTTCCGTGACTCAGGATAGTGAATCATTCATAAATCCCCACAACCATAATGAACAACCTCCTTCCCTTATTTCAGGAAACTAAAGGATAATGGATGAATGAATCAAGCACACATTCACGTGCTTACTTTCTTCAGAAGCAAGAATGTAGCTTCCCCATAATTTAGGCTATAGATTTGCTCATACTATCGGTTGGCTCAGTGACAAAACCAACTACCATGGCATGCTCTTCCCCAAGGAATTAACTGCCTCAATTGCTCTTCTAGAAGAATTGAATGATTGAGTGCGGAGGAAAAAAAGGTAGTCGAGGGTTTATGGGTTTTCCCATTGACATCTAGCCTCACCCTATGGCTCATGGGTTTGACTAACCCCCCTCCCTATTCCTTGTGAAATCATGCCCCCATCTATTTTGTTGCAGTGAATAGCTAGTTATGGTATTTTATTAGATTGCATATTTACATGATGACTTGAAAATATAATGTGACTGACTTAGCACTATACCCATCGGCATCATCCTTGATCAATGATACAGAAAACACCAAATCAATGGCAGGGCCTTGGCCTTGAGCTCCTTGCCATGATTTCAATATAATATATACATCATGTACAATTTTAATACCATGGGGTCAAAACTGGGGTGTTACATTCCCCTCCCCCTTCATTAGCACTATCCTTGGTGCTTTACAAAATTGAACAAAAATGGATGTACCAATCACACAGAATCCTCTAGCTCCCATGTAGCCCCATTCAGACAGTAGTGCTTCCACTGCACCTTTAGCTGTCCAACCTCTCAATTCTGGAGCACCATGACCTTCTTGTTGAGGATGTGCAATGGCTTGGTCTTTAGCTCTCCCTCGGGTTCCACCTAGATCACATCCCAATTAATCACATGGTTAGGATCATGTACATTTTTCTTAAGCAAAGAAACATGAAAAAAAATATGAGCTTTAGTGCTAGATGGAAATGCAATTCTATATGCAACTGGCCCTATTCTTTCAAGCACTTCAAATTTCCCACAGTATCTAAGTGACAGCTTGGTAGAAGTCCCAAGCTTCAAGGAACTCTTCATTGGCCTCACTCTAAGATAAACATGATCCCCAACACAGAACTCCCTGTGCACTCTATGCTTATCTTCATATATCTTCTGTCTATCTTGGGCTGATTTTAGGTTATGTCGGATCTTTGCAACCTCTTTCTCCATTTCCTTGAGCAATTATAAACCAAGAACAATCCTGTTTACTGGATTATCCCAGGTTACTGGTGCCCCGCACCTTCTTTCATATAGAGCATCGTATGGATTCATTCTCAATGATGCTTGTTGTCCATTATTATAAGCAAATTATATAAAGTGTAAATAATCCTCCCACTTGGATGGTTTGTCCATCATATACATGCGAAGCATTTCTTCAAGCACATGATTCTCTCACTCTCTCTCTCTCTCTCTCTCTCTCTCTCTCTCTCTCCATCATTTTAGGATGGTAGGCACTGATGAAGTTCAAATTTGTACCTAAATCTACAAATAGAATTTTCCAAAAATTGGAAGTAAACTTGGTATCTCTGTCAGTAATTATTGCCTTATGAAATCCATGCAATATGAAAATATCCTTCATGAATATATTTGGAATGCAATCAGCCTTATACGTGGACTTGAACGGTATAAAATGTGATTCCTTTGTCAACTTGTCCACCATAACCATGATGGAATCATGTTGTTTGATAGTCATTGGCAATCATGTATTAAAATCCATGGAAATAACTTCCCATTTCCATTCTAGGACTGGAAAAGGCTGCAATAAACCTGTTGAGTGTTGATTCTCATCCTTCACCTGCTAACATTTCATGCACTTTGAAATATACTCAGCAATGTCATTTTCATTCCTTGCCAAAAATACTGCTTTCTGGCTGTAGCAATTGTCTTCTGATATGCTGGGTGACCAAAATATGGAGCTTGATGGATTTTATCCATAACAATTATCCTCGACTCTACCACCTTTGGAATATAAATTATGTTCTTATAGGTAAGAAGTTCATCTTCATCCAATTTATATCCCTCATACTCTTTTTCAAGGCTTTTCTACTACAACTTGCCCTTTATTTGCGCATACATTTCTTCCTCTGTAGTGTGATTAATAATTTGTTGTCTCAAATCTGATTGGAAAGTACCAAGAGATCCCACATGCATTTAATGCACCTTCCTCCTAATTGCATCAACCAATTTATTTTCTTTTCCTTTTATGTGTTTGATTTCAACATCAAGCTCACACAAAAACTCCATCCATCTAGCTTTCCTAGAATTTAAAGTTGGCTGATCAAACAAGTATTTCAGACCACATTGGTCTATCCTTAGCTCAAATTTTCTTCTCATTAAGTAATGTCTCCACATCTTGAGAGCATGTACTATGACTTCAAGTTCTAAATCAGCAATAGCATAGTTCTTCTCATGTTCCTTCAACTTTTTGGACTCATAGCATACCACATAGTAGTATTGCATAAGAACTCCTCCAAGTCCTTTATTACATGCATAAATACACACCACAAGGACTTTTTTTGGGTCTGCAATTTTCAGAATTGGTGCACTTGTAAGAATATTTCTTCACATCTTGGTGCCCATTCAAACTTTATTACCTTCTTTTGCAAAGAAGTGATTGAATGTGCAACCTTAAAGAATCCTTCACTGAACCTCCTGTAGTATCCTCCAAGTCCCATAAAATATCTCACATCTACCACATTTCTTGGGGTTGTCCAATTCATAATGGATTCAATCTTATAAGGGTCCACATATATTCCTTTGTTTGAGATAATATGACCCAAATATTGAATTTTATCTTTATAAAAGTCACATTTTCTCAACTTTCCATACAACTTATGCTCCCTTAGCAATTGCAATACCATTCTCAAATGGTCTTCATGCTCTTTTTCATTCTTAGAATAAATAAGAATTTCATCTAGGAAGACAAGAACAAAATTTCCTAGATACTTGCTAAAAACACTATTCATGAGACACATGGATGTAGTTGGTGCATTTGTGAGGCCAAATGTTACCACTATAAACTCATAGTGTCCATACCTTGTTTTGAGGGGTGTCTTGTGAATGTCTTCTTCTTTGATTCTTACCTCATGGTAACCAAACCTCAAGTCAATCTTGGAAAATACCTTTGTTAATTTAATTTGATCAAAAAGGTCCTCAATTCGAGGTAATGGGTATTTATTCTTCATAATGACCTTGTTCAAATTTTTGTAATCAATACACAACCTGAGTGTCCCATATTTGTTTTTACAAAAACATAATTGGTGTTCCCCTAGGGGACACACTTGGCTTGATACACTTCTTTTCCAAAAATTCCTGCAACTTCATTTTCAGATCTATCAATTCCGGTGTACTCATCCTATAGGGTGTCTTAGACACTAGTGTTGCTCCAAGAACAAGGTCAATTGTAAAATCAATGTATCTCTTTCAAGGAAGACCTGTAATTTCATCAGGAAAAACATCACTAAATTCTTGCAACACATGAAAGTCCTCCAATCTAGGAGTTTCACTCTCTACATCCTACAAAACATGGGTTTCATACAGTTGACAACCTTTCCTATAGAACTTATTCAGTTGTATTGTTGAAATCTACCTAACAGAAATCAGTTTTGGAATCACTCTTACAACCCTTTGGTTTCCTTCTTCATCCATGCATTCAAATGTCTTATTGTAATGGTCGATATTAACTCTGTGTGCTTCTAACCAGTCCATTCCAATGAGAATATCATAGGAACCAAGTGGTAGAACGTTTAGGTCTGCATAGTTGACTAACCCATCCATGACTAATGGGAATTTTTCTACCAATTCACTAATGTTTCTCTTGGTTCCAGTGGCTAGCCGAACTAACCATTATTTTCTATGATTTAACTTCTTAAAAGCACAAATGTCAACAATTATAGGAGTAATATAATTGTGAGTAGATCCAGGATCCGTCAAAACAAAAATAGATTGCTCAACAATCTTACCTTCAACTTCAACCATAGCTGATTGGTGATATGCTCGATGTTCCTCTAGCGCTACGTAAATTCTAGGGACAGTACTTGCAACTTGACCCACCATTTCATTTCCTTGGTTGTGAGCTTGCCTTATGTTCGTGTCAGAAATTGTTACTAAGGCTAGGGTAACAAGCTAACACAATCTCAAGAGAAAAACTCAATTCAAACTAGGGTTTAGGGTTTTGTTTATGTGTTTTTGGTTGTAAGCTTCAAGATCATGCAGGGAATACATTCAGAGTAAAAGCAACAACTAAATCATAGACATAAACTGATAAAGATGCCCAAACATATCACAAAAATCCAACAAAGATACTATGCTGTGGTTCATACATTAAAAGATAAGCATTACCAGAAAAAGACATCAACTAGCAATGAAATTACCATTTAAGAAGAAAAACATGCTCAATAACAAAGACAACATAAACAAAATGTGGGGGAAAGAGTCATATATCACATTATTTCATCAGTAAATGTATATGAGAGTTACAATACCTATCTATGAACAAGTCTGATAGTACAAGCAGATAGCAGACCTCCTGATGCTCCCAAAATCTAGAACCCTAACAATGTCTTGCTAAATCATTTAAATAAGAAATTTCTCCCAAAATCAGTTAGGTTTCACCTTCTAATTACCTCCATCGAGTCACTAAGTAGGTAAAGTAAAAAGTGACTTTTACAAAATTACATGATTGCTAAAAATAGCAAATGCTTAACAATAAGTGTTTATCAAAAATAACCACTAACTAAAAACAGTTTCATATCTTCTTAGCTGCCTCAACAAGAAGAGATATTCCATCTAGGATTCGAACCCTTTTCTTAGCTCTTTTATCCTTTTTCTCCATGTCAATTAACCTTTTCTGCAAGTCTTCATTTTCCTGTTGCAAATGATCAACAGTCTTCTCCAGCTTTGCACAGTACCTGTCAGCAACTCTTTTCCTGCTAAGGACTTCCTTGGATACCTCTGCTAGTTCTTGGAAATGACCTTTAACATCCAGCAATTCTTCTACAAGACCTTGATTAACTTTGAATAATCCATCATTAGTTTCTTGCAGGTGTTTCATGTGTTTCCTAAATTTCTGAATACTTTTCTGTACATCTTCTTCATCAAAATTTGGGATCTCTGATATACTTTCTTCTTTCATTAAAAAGTCCGCGTAATCTGCAGAATCACCAGGACCCTCCAAAATGCCTGCTTCTCTGAGTATCTGTTCATCTTCATCCTCCCAATCATGACCTTCAAAAGGAAAGATTTTAGCTTCTTCATCTTGTAGCTGTTTTGAAAGATTATTCCTTATCTCCAGCACTATTTCAGATAAATTAATCTTGGACTGTTGAATCTCTCTTGCTAACTGTAATCTGTTTGTGTCTACAGGTTGAGAAGAGGAAGAAGGCTTGACAGTTCTCTTTCCCTTACCTTTACTGCTCTGCTTAAGAATTTCTGTTTTTTCACCAGAGGAAGAATTAATCACCATGGCTTCCTGTCTGGACTCCAGTTTGGGGTTAAGTAGCTTTTTCATGTTCCATCTCAGCTTGTTAGTAGGTCTGGTTTTAGGTCTTCGGTATACAGCTACATTTTTCTTTTTCTTCCTCTTAGATTTTGCTGATTTTACCCTTGAGGTAGGAAAGTCTCCACATGCTTCTGTACTTGGCTCTGTCTCAACAATCTGTTGTTCATCCTCCAATAAATAACCTTCATCTTTAGATAATATGGTAAGAGGGCTCCTTTGTTTAGTTTGTAATTCCTCTTCAGGAGTAGCAGCTCTCTCTTTATCAATAGTCCTAGCTTGCTCAAAATGTGCTGCTGGTGGTGATTTCAGACAAGGCTGCACTTCTTCACCTGCAAACAATGAGTACTTGTTTCTCATGGAATCTGAAGCCACTTTGAATTGACTGTCAGTATTTACTTGTTCTGCTACCTGCTCTGTCACCTTCTTGACTTTAACCTCATCTTTACTTGTAGATTTGACTGAATGGCCTAACTTTTTGATCATTACCTTCCCCTTATCAATCTGCCTTTTAGGTTGCTGATCTTCTTTTTGAGGATGAACATCTGACCAAAACAGAAAGAAATCCCAAGTCCTTCCCTCATGCTGCAACACTGTGGTGATGATCAGTTTGATGAGACCATGGTGAAAAAGTGACTGGGAGGTGTGATCATGATGCTGCTTTATCTTGCTTGACATCTTCTGCAGGCTTTTTAAGAAAAAGAAGGGCAAGTTCATTTTAGAAAATCCTACTATGTGTTGCAGGAACCTGAAATGATATTTAAATACAAATGAATATCTTCCTTCACAGGTCACATAACTTTGAAGTATCCTTATGGGATCAATCCACTCCTTCCTAAAATTTTGAATGAGGATACCCTTGTTCCAGTCAGGAGTCACATTAGGCGATAGGTATCTTAGGGGTTCAAACTCAAAAGGCAATTTTTTAAACCAATGCTCCCCTTCATTGCTGATCTCAGTAGCTTCTTCTATTAACTCCACAGTTAATTTGAATTTCAAAGCATCCATCATGATCATATCATCTTTGAGTCCCTTAGCAAACTTGCAGGACACTTGAGCATTGAAACCATCTATCTTCTTGAAAAACTTCAACCAACCTGCCTGCTGAAACAGTTCTGCACAGTCAGGAAGCTTCTGAATCCAGGTTAGGTCAGTGAGCTCAGCCCTGTTGACCTTACCACTTTTGCCACTTTTCCCCATATTCTTCTTTCAGGAAACAAAAATAGTCTGGTTTTAGGTTTCCAATAGGTTTTACAGACTGGTTTTTCTGCTCTTTGAATTCCTCCACAATCTGTTATGTACTCCTGGACAAACTCAAAACAGCACTGCAATGTCTAGGTTATTTAATGTAATGGAAAATTATCAGTGAATGTGGCTGTTTTAATATCAGTATTTCACTTTAATCTCTGTGTATCATCCAGCCTAGATTTTTAAGCCCTAAAGTCTTCACACCTTCAGAATTTTGGAAGAGCAATATCAACCACAGGTTTATTTGACCAACTGGAGACTGCCTGTATGAAAAAAGGAGAAGAACACCATTGTCTGCAATGTATTCACCCTAGCCAAAACTGCCATCAAAACCTGTATATGAAAGCCAATATGTTCTCCAAGCAATCGAACATAATTCTCCAAACAAGTGATACTATAAATCATAACAATTTTTAACAACTTTTCAAACCAACTGAACAAACCAACTGAACACCTTCTGTGTAAAAGATGAACATAACAAATCAGTTTAGGAGTCCTTTCAGTGCTGTTTCCTGTATATTATGGTTTGCACTAGCATTAGGTCATGAGAAGAATCCATTCAATTAACTCATTGTAACCAATATGCAACACTGTCAGAGTTTTCAAATGTATTGGAGAGCAAATGATAAACAATCTTCGTTTAAACTGTCACTAAAATTTCCCTGGCTGAATGCTGTAAGTTTAAAGCTACTTTGCTACTCTGTTCATGAAAATTCCTCATAATAGCTTAAGATAGCTATTTCTGTGGTGAGAAGTTTATTTTATGACCTAATCTATCATCTCCAGCAACCAATTTCTTCAGATAATCGTGCAGCGAGAAAAACCCAAATTTTGCAGCTATAAGGGTTTGTATCGAAGCACCTACCAATTTCTCAACTGTCATGGATTAAAGCTTCGTTTTGGGCTATCAACAGTCTCTCCTTACGCATACAGGTGTCTCCATGTCATCCTCTTAACTGCAGGTGCGTGAATTAAGAAGCCCTAATTTCTTGCTGGCGTTAAAAACACTGTCTTCTCTTCACAGGAACACAATCCACCTCTTTAGCGTTTTGATATGCATTACGAGCACTCCTCTCCAATAATAATGCGTATAGAAAGAGAAATTTTCCAGCTTAGACCGGAATTTGTTGATTTCTGTCCAACTGATTCTGCATATTATGCAATGATGAGCCTGCTCTATTTCGTGACTGATAACCAACTAAAATCATGCTTAAACTGCAGTAAACACGTGTTAAAACACTCACACAAGGCGATTAGTCATTCAGATACTACAATCATGATCGAAATCCGTTTAAAATTTGAAAAAACAAAGGGCCGCGATATTCTTGTAGCGCGCCCTTTGTTAAAATTTTGTCTAGCGCTACAAGAATAGCTGCCAAGCCAAATTCTCGCAGTTTTTCAACTTTCAGCCAAATTGTCGGAGGTTTAGAGAATTGCTAAGTTTAAGAAACAAGTCTAACTTCTCTCTAAACACATTAATGAATCAACTTTTGAAAATATGACTTCTTTAACCACTTTTAAAATATAAAAGACCAACAAAAATCAAATAAAATTTATAAAAAGTAGACTCAAAAAGCTATTCAATCATCCATAGAGTTTCTAAAGGGGACTAAAATTCAAATTGAAAACCAAAACTTAACTGAGATAGATTGAAAACAAACAAAAAATGGAGAAAAATTTACTGACTTAACATCTGGCTCCAGCTGCGGGATGAAGTCCTCCCTGCGAGGCTTCAAGAACTTGTAGACCAGTGCCTTCTGTCCTTTATTTACCTAACTGCAAACTTTCAGTGGGCTATGGAGTCTTTATTCAACCTCACTCACACCGGTATGTACAATGAAGAGTGAAAATGATCTCATAAACTGTAAAAATGTTTGAGGAATTGCCCATTGACAGGGCTGAGCAATTCCTCACCTTCTAAGGACTGCAAGATGAATGTATTATTTTCCAAAACTTTAGCTATCAGAAAGGGGCCAAACCAAAGATTATCAAATTTGCCATGCTTACCTTTCTATTCCTTTCTTGCATCCCATCTTAAAACCAACTCACCTTCTGAAAAAGTATGCTCTTTAACTCTTTTGTCAAACCTGTTTTTTACCTTAGCTCTGTACAGCTGAGCTTCTTTGTCCACCTTCTCTCTATGCTGCTGCAACTCTATCATCTCAAAGATCCTCCTTTGCATGTCATCTGGTTCCTCTTGAGAGTTTTGGAGGAATTTCATCACCGGAATCCCCAACTGAACAGGGAACACTGCCTCTGTGCCATATACTAGCTGAAAAGGAGAAGTACCAATGGCCTGCTTTACTGTAATCCTGTCTGCCCACAATGCATATTTCATCATTGAATCCCAAGACCTTTTGTTATGTTTCAGCAATTTCTTAATGCTTTGAATGACATTCTTGTTGGATGATTCAGCCTGGCCATTTCCCTGAGGATAATAGGGAGTTGAGTGTTTCAAAATAATGCCATTTTTCTCACAGAAAGCCACCATTGCCTTGGATTTAAATGCTTTGTCATTATCAGTTATTAATCTGTGTTGGCAGCCAAATCTGCTCAGGATATTGTCTTCAATGAACTCCATAATCACCTTATATGTAGCATTCCTTGTAGGAATGGCTTCTACCCATTTTGTGAAGAAATCTGTGGCGGTCAGAATCCAATGATGTTGCCCTGAAGATGCTGGATTTATCTCTCCAATAAAATCCAGACCCCATTGCTGAAAAGGGGCATTGACTGCAATAGGCTCCAATGGCAAGGATAATAATTTCTGTTTACCTACAAATTTTTGACATGGTATGCAAGTTCTTACCTGCTGGTAAACATCTGAGAAGAGGGAGGGCCAATAGTATCCAGCTCTCAAAATTTTGTAAGCTGTGGTTTTCCAATATTTATGCCCTCCACAAGCTCCTTCATGAGATTCTGAAATTACTTCCCCTACTTCAGCTTGATCCAAGCACCTTAACAAGATACCTCCTGGGTCTTTCCAAAACAATTGATCTTCCAGCAAACAATATTTAGTAGCTTTCAGTTTCAGAGATCTGGCAGCCTTCCTATCTAAGTGTTCTGGGCATTGCAAAAATAACAGGAAATAAACAATATCGGCATACCAATCTGAAGATGAATAAGAGTCCATGATTCTTTCTTTCTCCAGCATTGCTTGCTTTCCTTCAGGTACTGATTCTTCTGCCATAACATATAATCCTAGTGCTTGAAAATTTGAGTCATCCATCAGTTTGGCCAATCCTTGTCCTTTGACCAGCTTTGTAGGTCTGATTTCTACCTCATATTCCATAATTTTTGCAATCCACTTTCCCCTCTTTCCTTCACTATCAGGCTGTGTCAGAACATCTTTCACTGCTGCATTTGGAACAAATGAAATCACCTTTGAATGAAGAATATAAATTCTGAAAAACTTCAGAGCTTTCACCAGAGCATAGGCTTGTTTTTCCATAATGCCATACTTCAATTCAGAATCCCTGAGAGTCTTACATAAAAAGGCAATGGGCTGCTCTAGTCCTTCCTTGTTTTTCTGAAGTAAGACAGCTGCAATTGTATCTGCTGAAGCAAAAGAAAAAGTAAGGAACTCCTTGGTAAAATCAGGACTTACCAGAACAGGTGCTTCAGTCAGAGCCACCTTTATTTTTTCGAAAGCTTCCTTTGCTTCAACAGTCCATCTAACTTCTTGGTCCTTCTTTAACATTGCTGTGATTTGTTTTATGGTTTCAGCGAAATTAGGAATAAACCACCGCAGAAAATTTATCTTTCCAATGAATGATTGCACATCCTTCTTACTCTTGGGAAAACTAATTTTCAGTATTGCTTGTACTCTCTCTGGATCAATTCTAATGCCATCAGCAGACACCAAGTGACCCAACAATCTGCCCTCTTGAACAACAAAATGAGATTTCTTGGGGTTTAAAGACAGTCCAAATTTTCTGCATTTATGAAAAGTTTGCCTCAAATGTTTTAAGTGCTCATCATCAGACTGTGAGAACACAGTAATGTCATCTAAATAAATGACAACAAACTTATCTTTCTCACCTACAAATGCAATGTCCATTGCCCTCTGAAAAGTTGCTCCAGCATTCATCAGACCAAAGGGCATCTTATCGTACATGAAAGTCCCCCAGGGAGTGGTAAAAGCTGTCTTTTCTCTGTCATCAGGGTGCATGGCAACCTGATTATACCCTGAAAATCCATCCACCATGGAAATCCTCTGTGCTCCCACTACCTGCTGTAAGACCTGTTCAATTTTTGGCAAAGGATAGTTGTCTTTTAATGAAGATCTGTTAAGATTCCTGAAATCAACAAACAGTCTAATCTCCCCATTCTTTTTCCTGACAGGTACAATATTTTCGACCCAGGTAGAGTACCTGAGAGGCACTATTATCTTAGCATCCAGTAACTTTTTAATCTCTTTTTCAATCACAGGGAATAAGGCTGGATTTATCCTTCTCAATTTCTGTCGGAAAGGATTGACATTGGGCTTCAATGGAACCTTATGCTGAATAATTGTTGTGTCATAGGTTTTTAATTCTTCATAGGACCATGCGAATACATCCACATATTCTTTCAAAAGCTTAATATATCTGCTCCTTTGCTCAGCTGTCAGAGATTTAGAAATTTTTACCATTCTTGGGTTTTTTGCAGTACCAATATTGCAGTCCACTACATTGTCTTCTGAGGATTGAACCACTGGCTTTGAAGGGGTGTCATCCTTGGTAAAAATTCTTTCTAAAGGCACTAAACCTTTAGGGATAAAATTACTCTTCAACTCAATGATCTTATGACCTGCAATCTCACCTTTAGGAAACTCATTTTCAGGAAAAACATTTTTCAGCAGACTCACTTTCAGCAGACTCATCATCCTGTTCTTATCCTTCATCTTGATCAATTTGAGCATTGGAAAACTAATCTGTAAGCTCAAGAAATTTCTTAATTTCAATATCATCTTCGAAAACCCTCCAGTGTTTCACATTGTCAGGAACACATGGTTTGTACCTTACTTCTATAGGATACCTTAGCTGAGTAGTTTTAGGAATTTTGAAGTATGAGGCAGCCAAAGCTAAAGAGTCTACAGTCTCATTGTGATTTCTTGGAATATGAGTGATATTAAATGCTATGAAATAATTGTCAAGCATATCCCATACCTCATTCCTGTAGACCTTCAACAAATCCCGCTTTACTTGATAGTTGTTCTTCACCTGTCGAACAACCAACTCGGAGTCGCCATATGCAGTAATTTGCTGAATGCCTAAGTCTTTAGCAGCTTTCAGTCCTAATATCAAAGCTTCATACTCAGCAGTGTTGTTAGTGGTAACAAATTCCAGTGTATACATGAGTTTCACTGTTTCACCTCCAGGAGAAATAAGTAAGACCCCAGCTCCAGCACCCTCTTTGCATGAGGATTCATCAAAATACAATTCCCACAGCTGATCTTCTTCTTCTCTGCAATGTTTCACTGGTTTTTATTTTTCAACTTGTAAAAGGCCAACATAATCATCTTCATCACTGAAATTCAACATACAAGTCCCTAGATCTTTGTCAACAGAGTACAATGGATGATTAGTGGGGTTTTTATCATCTGTGACAATGTAGGCAAACTATAGTTCTCTGTAAAGTCTCCTATTTCCTCCACCAAAAACAGGAATGGTGGCATATGAGAGATCCATTTGTAAGGTTCCTCCTACCTTATTTTCCCAGGATCTTGAAAGAAGCATACCAAACTTGGGTGTGATATCTGCTACAACAACATCCATTATGACACTCTTCATGGGCAGCTGAGTAAGATTAACAGCCATGTCTTTAATTACCCCTAGACACTTGACAGATCGGGAGTCAAAGGCATATAATTCATGGTAAGGTTTGGTGATGCTGAGACCAAGGGCTTCCATCACAGCTTTGGGCATTAAGTTATGAGATGCTCCAGAGTCTAATAGGCAATTGTGGATCATCTGGTCATGAACAGTCAAGGTAACATAGAAGGGAGGAGAAGCACCAGTTTCATTTTCTGTTTTCTCAGCTAGGGCAGAACCAATAAATATTTTTGGGCTTTCTTCTTGCAAATTGATAGTATCTGAAACAGGCTGACCACTGGCAGTAGGCTGACTATTAGCAGAATTCATAACCTTTAAGACTGTTTGTTTATAAGAGGGATTCTTTATAAGTTCAGTCAATGGAACAGGAATTTTCAATTTTCCTAATTCAGTTTCCGAATTGAAATTCTGAGCTGACCTGTTTACCTCTTCAATTTCAGCATTCTTCTTGGACTTTTCTGCAGGCTGCTTCTTCTCTGTGATAGGATCAGCAACTTGTTTATCAGGAACATTTGCAGCTGGAACATTTGCAGCAGGTACAACATCTTTCTTCTTGGGAGCTTGGACTACTTGTTTCGGACCAGATATGAGATTAATGGTCTTTTTAATTCCATTCTGATTAGCAGCAGCATTTACAACAATTTTCTCAAACTCTAAATCATCTTCAACTTCATACAAATCAGCATCATAAAATTCAGAATTCAGAAAATCTTCTTCTGTTATAAAACCTGTGGATAGACCATCTCCAAAGTGATTCATGTCTTGGTCAGTTTCGGTCTCCTCAAAGAGGAGCTGTTCATCAACCTCCTCTTCATAAGCTACATTATTTTTAAAAGGTGGGGGCACTCTCTGCTCTTCATTCTCCCTCCTTTCCTGCTGAATGTCATTATTTCTTCGCTCCCTTGGCATGAATCTAGGAGCAAACTGCCTCCTGAACTGATTTGGATTATTTGGATTTCTCTGAGCTTCTGGGGAAGCTTTGGCAGCATTCCACTAGTATAAAATGAGAAATTAATGACTAAAAAAATGACTAAAATCAGCCTATAAATGACTATTTTTGAGTCAGTGACTAATAGTAGCAAATTACCACTATCTTATAGCTAGTCGTATTTCACTAGTCATTAATAGATTGACTTAGTAGTCACTGATTTAGTCATTGATTTGGTCATTGATAGACAATGATTTAGTCATTGTTTTAGTCATTGATAGTTAATGATTTAGTCATTGATTTAGTCACAGATTTAGTCATTGATTTAGTCACTGAGTTAATCATTGATTTAGTCGCTGATTTAGTCATTGATTGCAACCATTAATGACCAAATATACGACTAAATAAACTACTAGATGTTAACATATTAATGATTAAGCTAAATACGACTAAGATACGAGAAATTAGCTACTAATAATCATATATATGTGAATTTAGTCGTTTTTGTAGTCACAAATTTATGATAGGGCACGGAGGAATCGAACCACCAACCTCCTGCCTATAATTAGGCAGGCGCTCTACCATTGAGCTAGCACCCTTTAAGAAGTTGTTATTGCTTGACAATGATGATATTCAAACAAATTTATGATCGATATCAATCTACAAACTACATAATTATTACTATTAGAACTTACCAGTAACTAGTATTTATGAAAGTAGTCATTTACGCAGTGGAGAATTGTAAATAAGAAGGAGCTGCGTTGGATGATTTCGCAAATATCGACGTTTCGATCTATACTATGGGAAGGGTAAAGAAGCTGCTGTGTCCCCATTACACCAATCACAGTAGGCACGCCTCACTCCAAAGAAAACTGCACTTGGGCTTCATGTGAATCCCTTGGTGCAAATGACATGGTCAAAACATTTCTCTTCAAAATTTATGCACCCCAGCTTGCCACCTAAGCATGCCATAAGGATTTCAGATAAGGGCATATCCTCAAACTCCATAAATCATTGCAAAAACAAAATACAAGACTTACCACCAAACTTTGCCACCCGTGCATATATATAGTTGTCATTAATAATCTTAACCAGCTTAGGGAGGTATTTCACAATTAATATTCACCATTATCCTTTGTAAACTTGCTAGAGAAGCCAAGTTTGTTCACCTGCTATCTTGTTTCTCAAAGTCCATTTGTTTTAACTCGAAACTTGAGGTAGACTTGATTTATGTTCATAACTCACCTATTGACATAATTATGTCTACAAGATTTAATATTTGTATTTTCATTTTTTATTGTAGGATATTTATTATTTAAAATGTCAAAAGCACAAGGAATAGGGAAGCTACCTTAAAATGGGAAGTTGAAGAAATTCCCAACCCTTGGAAAGATGCAGATCCAATGTTGCTCATGGATACAAATAATTTAATTGGATTCCAAGATGACCTTGAGTTCCCAAATACATGTATAGAATGTTAGTCAATGGAGACTTCCATAAGGACCATGATGACTTGGAGGTTTTTTGAAATATCAGAAAGCACATCCTTTACTTGATTGCCGCCAAACCAATAATATTACCATATAACGATGTTGTCAAATCGATATTTAGACACATTAATCTTGGAATGAGATCAATCATAAGTGAAGGTAGGGTTTCCATAGCTTATTTACAACCCTATTCATTCAAAATAATGTTCAAGCTGAAGAAAATTCAAGTTCTATTGAACAAAACGTTTCTGGATGAGTACAGAGCCAAGGAATTCAATCTAGTAAAAAAATTGAAAGATTGGTGGACTGATTATAAGGCCTTCTTAGAAAAGAATAATTGGATGTATTCTACACAATACTTGAGATACCCATATTGGTTTATGAAAACCATGATTTTTATGTTAAATGGCAAGGAGGGATCCTCTCATTTTAAAATAGAATGGAATCTATTGGCGCATCATGTAGTAGACACATGGCATGATTTCAATTGGGTGAGCATCTTGTCTGTCAATCTACTGTGCTTCACTAGGGCCATTAAAAAAGTATAAGGATACAAAAACCAGATTTTTTACATGTTATATTACATATTAGATGCAGTTTGTTCCTATAATCCTTCCCAAAATGGGATGAGAGTGGAAACCTAGTCTTCTACCTATGCATGTATATTGTTGTGAATTGTGGT
Organism: Pseudotsuga menziesii; assembly: GCA_001517045.1. Lineage (NCBI taxonomy): Eukaryota > Viridiplantae > Streptophyta > Pinopsida > Pinales > Pinaceae > Pseudotsuga > Pseudotsuga menziesii. Next base: position 109,003 of record LPNX011062945.1, read on the forward strand.
CCTCCAACTATAGGTTATATTTCTATAACAGAAATTAAAGCCCTTGCAAAAATTAAAAGAGAAATGAAGGGTAACCATACCAGTCATGATAAATTCCAATAAGGCCTCTTTCATATATCACACCAAGTGTATTCTTTTTTGCAATGGTTTAATCATATCCTATAAACATCATATAAATTGCTGGAAAGGCATCAAAGAACTTAAAATGCTTTTGCTAAATTCAAAACTTGCAAAGCTTGTGATATCCTGGAAACCATTGACAATATCAGGCTGCAATAGTAGAATCAAAATAGTGACTCTCACCCTGATCTTTGACTGAAGTAAATCTTACGAGAGGTATGATATGAGCTTCATCATTGCCACTATATGGATTAAAAATTGCATACTCATGGTCCCCATTCAAAAAGACGAGCCTGCTTTCTGGTTCTTCAGTCTTATCAGTAACAGTCTCTTCATGCAATAATGCACTTTGCTGGATAAAAATAAGTGCGCCACCCAATCCCTGAAATAAGATCAATCAAAAGTAAGATGCAAAATCCATGAAAGTACCATAATCAAGATCCAACATCTTCCCATTCCCTCACCTTCCTCATAGCCCAGGAAGCAATCGGAATGGGATCTTCTACATTGAAGAGAACAATTATGGCATCCTCCTCTGATTTCAACTTGCCGGTAATGTCAACAGGGATAGGTACCAGAACAGAAAAATTGGCCCTGTCAGGATCAGTGGCCAAGGTTGCACATGAAAGAACCAATGATTTCAACCATACATAGAAAATGATTTTTAAACACCATGTAAATTGCAAATAGGATTTTTCAATACCTTCTACTGACAAATGATATGACCACCAGACACACAATGTTGATAGGTTCAAAATAGAAAACCGTGGGTTTGAACCTTTTGCTACTGATACAAGATGATGTGACTTCGGAATAAATGATAGCGCTGAGATTGACTGAGCAAAACAACGACCAGAAATAATAATTGGTCATTAAACAGAGAACTAAATAATTCATATCCAGGAATCAACGATAACCAGATAAGCTATAAAAATTACCATTAAGTGCAATGATTCACCAACGACAGAAACAAGACTGTTTGTCTCTGGGTTCCAAAATGTGATAAGATCTCCTGCACCCACAGCCAAAAGGGATCCATCTCCAGAAAAGCCAGCACATAACATAGGCTTCTGTCTGTACCACATGAATAAACTTAAATTACCTGGTGTTCAAAAAAATTGCTGTATTGATGGACAGAAATACACACAGATATATCCTGTAAAATCAGGCATTGGACGAAATGACAGTCTCATTTTAAAGTACCCTTCCAGAAAAAATATCTTAGAACAATATCATTTGCCTTATGGGTTTTGGCTTAAGACGAATATGGCTTTATTCTATCAGTTGTTTTTCCAATGAAGTTAGACTTGCATTAAATCAAACTTCAATAAAGACTAAAACAATCCAAACTGTAACATGGAAAACGGGTTGATTCTATCGTACTGAAATACAAAACAACAGCATTCAAAGCACTGTTTCATTTCACTTGAGTCTACCCTAATACTTATCAATCATAATAGCATTAATGAAACTCATAGAATAGAGGACAACAATCACAGCAATAAATCATAATAAAAACCAAACATGAAGTAGAAACCCACTTGTATGTTCCAACTGATCGACATATCCAACCACAAACCTGACCAAATTCCTTTTTGCTCAGAATATTTTCATTTTCAACCCAAACCTGATAATGCAAGGAAATTAAATAAATAAATGATGAACTACAATTACATGAAATGAAAATAAGGAATCAAACTTCTGGAAAGAGTTAGTTTATTGTTATCCTCTCAAGAACATTTAAGATGTAATAATAAAAATATGTTTCTTCCAGTAACAAGAAAAGGAGAAAACGTTACCTTGAAGTTTCCACCATAGGAAGAACTCACTGCCATATTCTTCTGTGGATGGAAAACAAGGGCTGAAATTGCAGCATCACTGTCAAGTATTACATCACAAATTAACATTCAAAATTATATCATAAAATCCACATGCAGTTAGTTGTTCAAGTCACACAAGCTTGCCGTCCTTGTAAAAATGAAATATGTATCATTAAAAATCAAGAAACCAAAGCAGTATACTTAATTGTCAACACGGAATGATCAAGACGTCTGCAATAATCCTAGAGATTAATTCCCATCTATAATCAATAAGAAAAAAATCATATGTTTTGCAGGTTAAATGAAACATACAACTAGTATTAAAAACTAGGAAAGATGTTTCAGCAGAAAGAACAAAAATTAGGCAAATATGCTGTCTAGCACAATGAAAGTTTGAAACATACCAAACTAGACAAACCACAAAAAATAAGAAACAAATGGAATTTCCAAAGACTGCCATCCAACAACTCTAGAGAGTTGCTCATGTAGATCATGTCGTTTCATGATTTCATCCAATGAAGTCGACAAATTTACAGTGCTAATCTAAAATGGATAATGCCATACTATCCACAAATTGACAGTGTCACTGCAAAATAGATCAACTCAGTAGATATAACATGCCAATCCATCCAATGAAAAGGTGAACAACTGGTCAATCATATCGGTTCAGAAGTAAAATATCCTAAACATGTTTGTGCCCTTCGTAGGGTTTCTACAGTGTAGCCACTGAAAGGAATATTTCAGAATAGATAGGATATGATGTCAGACCAACACATCACAAATATACTTTGGAGTTACTGAGACACCAGAATCTTGAGGCCATGATGGAATTCTAGTTAGAATGAGAATCTTGAGGCCATGATGGAATTCCAATTAGACTAAACATCGGTTTAAATGTCCCTTGCATGTCCATCCACAATATGAAAATGCAATATAGATGAAATTCTTGTAATGTCTCTTGGTCCCATTCGCAGGCCTGTAGTTGGTCAGCTTGTTTCAGATTGGCCCTTTTGTGTGTGGACTCTGTCAACCCTCCCCCTGGGTAAAGCTCTTCTTGGCTGTGTATAATTGATCCAACTTTGTGAATAATAAATGATTTTCCCAATTAAAAAAAATGAGAGAATAAGAGATTTCCCAGCTTACCCAACTGATGAATCAATAGTGCTGCCTTGGAAGCCACCGACTCCTTTTATTTTAGCAAATAGATCACACCTTGCTCACCAGAGAATCATCAAGGGGCAGAAGAATTTAACGAGGCCTTGGAAGCCAACGAATGCTCTTACTCTACAATATAGATCACACCCTGTTCACCAGAGAATCAAGAGCCACAAGAATGTAAAGAGGCCTTGCTTATTGATACCCTATTGTATCAAGCTTTAAGAGTGTTCCCCATTGGCGAGTACATGGGTTGAGTGTTCTCTTGGTTGTTCCAGATCTGTAAATGCAGGGAGCTCGAACAAGCTATTACACCATCCAGGTGCCAACAACTCTATGACCTCCACCTTGGCAATGGTATAAAATGCGGTGCAGTGCAAATATCCTGGTCTCATTCTGGGTTGCCTGATCTGCATAGTTTCTGAGCTATGTCACTGAAAATTGGAAATATCTCAAGCTTCTGAAATGACAATTTAAAATTGTATGGTACAGTGAAACATCTCTCTCTATGTCTCCAGATGTACAAAAAGACATTATTTAAATACAAATATTTTGCATATCAGACTATTAATATTTATACATATGAAGTCGTAAGTTGTAACAATATTTATAGAATATAAATATATATAAAACTATTATGCATTTCTGTATATGCATATATACTATAGTATGTACATGAACTTATTTTCTTTTTCTGGGTTTTTTGGTTAGGGCTGTGTGAGACCTACCTGCTATAGATTAGAAAAGAAAAGGAACATATATATGTGTGTCTGTCTGTGTGTTTTAACTTTTACCTAGAAACTTTACCAGTACTCAGAAATAGCTATACAGAACTTCTGCAGATGTTTACGTCCGAAGACGTCCCTGTAGACAATTCCATAGTGTTTTGGTTTCCAAAATAATTCCAAGTGGACTGCTCACTGGTTTCCAAAACATTTACAGTAAAGGAAACAGCCCACCAGAAGGTGGGGCCGGCCATAAAATTATGGTTCCAAGGTCAGTAGTTGGTTAACTCAGACTGGGTTGTACATTTAAGTCTTAAGAGGAACAGAAGAATATGACGAGGGGGCACTTTGAGACTTGACTACAGAACAAATATTCCAGGAACATATTTCACAGTTTAGATATCAGATTCTGAAAATAATGGAAAAGCCAAATTTAAAAATAGCTAGAGTAAATTCTAGATAAAACTGCAGCTTTTTCATACTAGTTTATCTATAGAGGAGAGGTCCAAAGACTCCAAACCTCACCTTAAAAGGTTTAGGTCATGAATTGAATAATACCATGACCATCGCAACAAAATTGCTGTTAGCATTTTGAAAGGAATACAACCATCCTGTTGAGCTAGGGATTGAGTAATTTACGGCAAAGAACAAATAAGAGAAAACCTTGGGGAGCTAGGAATTGATTACTTCATGGAAAAGAACAAATAATAGAAAACCCAGGGGAGCTAGGAATTGAGTACAAGAAGACTATCCTAATAAAATTGCTATAGATACGTCAACCATGGGAGATATGGAAAGAATAATTCACCGCGCACAACAAACTAGAGAAAAGGATTAATAGCAATAATTTTGTAGTTAGTTACTAAGAATGTTAAAGAAGAGTCATAATAACAGGGAAAAAAAGGGATAATAATGGACAAGCCAGTGTGAATAGGTTAAAACTATGGAACACCGTACCCTACTGGTTTAGCCTCATAGTAGGTCGCATGGAGATGACTTCCAAGTTAGGAGTTACAGCTATGTGATTTTTGGAGTTGTGGCAACTGCAAAGAGAAATTTGCTTTTCTTCGGGTGTCAACTTCTCCCTCTATATTATTATAGACAGGAACATTGGAATGCTCCACATGGCCAGAGGTCTATAATTTAATAGAGAGTTTTGACTTTGAAGTAACCATGTTGTAGCTCATTATTATCGTCATCAATTAAAAAAACTATCTAAATTGTATCTCTTTCTTAAGGTAATTAGTCTAACAACCTTTCCTAAGGTAGTTAGTCCATTCAACTTGGGAGAAGTTTTAGCTTTTGGAGCAAAACTACCTATACAGATCTAAACCAGAATTGTCGACATTTTTAGGCACAAAATTATTGAGTCTTTCAAACAAAAAATATGGCTATAGTATGGTTGGTTAAAAAAATCCAATAAATGATATGAAATACACATCGATTTCATCCTGGTAAGCATGTCTGCATATGGTATATCTGTGCCACAAATACTGATAACTTCTTTCCTTAATATATCTTGCCATTCTGAATTTAGCACCAGCAAAAACACTGCACAGGTTACCGAATTGGAAGTTGTCTCATGGCCTGCAAAGAAAAATGTCTTGCATTCATCCATGATTTCATCAATAGTCATGCTCAGATTTCTTTTAGACCCACCCAATTCTTTCTGGTTGGCAGTCATCATGATTCCAAGCAAGTCATTTCCATAGCCAACATGAGTTTCTATTGTTGATCTTGGCTCCAACCTACTTAGAATTATAGAATTCAAGATTTCTTTAATTCTTCTATCAATCTTCCAGGCATACCTGTTCTTTGCTGTAGGAATATATCTGCCAAAAATCCAAGGAATATAAGTACATGACAATCCTTAACTATAATTACTATGACCCATTATGTTTGTGTAGAAACTTTTTGAACTATGTACAGCACTAAGAAGACCCTTATCGATGAGTAAAATATCTACAGATTAAGGCACTAACCTATAGAGCACATTATGGCACTAGCCTAAAGGTCACAAAGCACATTAAAAAGAAAACACAAACACAGATTATGGCACTAGCCTAAAGGTCACAAAGCACATTAAAAAGAAAACACAAACACAGATTATGGCACTAGCCTAAAGGTCACAAAGCACATTAAAAAGAAAACACAAACACAGAAGTCGAAGTACTACTGAACTTGCAGTCAAATGCAAAACTATATAAATGGAAGATAAGTATACTGTAGTAATTACTGGCTTCCTGGGATGAAGACAGATTCTTCAGCTTTGGCCGCCATTTCTTTTAATTCTATTTGCATCTCGAATACTTCTTTGCCCTCATTGTAACTGCTACCGAATGCAGTATGCGATATGATGTGTGCTGTTAATGCTCTCAACTCTTGATGGACGTCAATTTCTTTGCCATGAGAGTCTATCTAAGCCACCCTCTCTTCCTAATTCTTGAGCATGGATGAAGTGCAAGCAGCCATTTTCTTCACCATTGTTTGCCATTGGCAACATTAGAGCATAACTAAAGTCAGTGGCATACTCTAAAAGACTCCAACTACCAGGCACTCCCCAAAAAATAGTCTAGGTTATGCATATACTTAGTTGGAAAATTCACAGCATATAACATATAATTTGGTTTATAGAGGAAAACACTATTGAGATGAAGATATCATATATATCTAATTTATGAATTTGATAAACCTTTTTCCTCTTCAATTGTTTGATTCTATCCTTATCAGATATAATTTGTAGGCACCCACGTTTTCACTCTTGCTGGCCTTGGGAGATCTGTACGAGCATTATATCTTCAGTTTTTATAAGATAGATTGATAATA
>LPNX011062945.1:125368-175183 GCA_001517045.1 Pseudotsuga menziesii
TGTTGGATTCTTCAAGTAATGGAAGGCTTATTTCCGTATGAGATTGTTGTAATCCCCAAATTTAATCAATGAGTCTTACAATTCCTGGGGGCTGCTCATGAATCTTACGAATATAACAATATTAAGCAGATTACGCAGTTTTAGTATTTGGGAAAGCATTATACTTTACTACAAAAAAAGAGGTGCAACAACAGGTAAAGACTTGAACAACTCCTCTCGTAAGTGTTTCTGGAAGGGGTCCCGTAGGGAAAGTAAAGAGTCCAGGTCCCTCCCTTGAACCTTGAAGCCAGGAAATTATTAGATATTATAACCTTTATTCTGAAATCCTGTACACAACATTTTTGGTTTACCAACCCTTGAATTGCTAGTTCCTGAGTTTTATCTGTAAACATAGCAATATTATTATAAACCTGGGCAGGTCTGACCTATTTTTGGGGCTGCAACTTGTGAAAATAATAGGATATCCAATAATAGATTTGATCCTTATGGCCTATTATAGTGCATCTGCAGGTGTAGCATTCCTCTGTTACTGTAAGGGAATTATGATCTAGCCATTTCATCTCCACCACATCCACAACAAAGAAAAAAAACATGAATAGAAAAAAAACACAATATATAATCAAGAAAAACACAGAACAAACCTGAAGGTCTAAACATTGATGCCATTCTGAAGGCAGTGGAGACCCAACGTGAAGCTCAATACCAATATTTGTCAGTTTCAATTCCTGTCCACCGACACCAATCTCATCACCATGTTTAGAATTGCATGAATTCCAATTCCATTTACTCTTCTTAGATGTGTCTTCAAGCATCTTCTTAGATTCAGACAAATTACTTGTAAATCTAGTCCTCTTAGCCTAAGTATTCAACACAGTAGGTCCACGTCAGAATTGAACTCCCTGTACAGGTGCTTGAAGGATAAAGAAAGAAAAAAATTCTTCAGGAGCCCAATCCTTTTCAACCAACAATCATATATAACTCAGTGACTGCAACTTGGTGAGACCTCTAGCCCAATCAATTATCATGACCTTTGATTCGCCAAAAATAGAAAGCGAGAGATTTTTTTTTTTGCGAACCATAAAAGCCCCCGTAAGGCTAAAAGTTCATGCAATTGCTTTGTTGGATCTCTGAAGATCGAGGTGCATGGCACTAATATTACTAATAGAAGGTAGACAACTTACAAAAATTACACTTCATTGCCAAATTTGCAATTTTCCATGACACAATTAAAAATGACTAACATAAATGACTAATTCATATTCTTCTAGCTAGTCATTTTTTATGTCGTGACTATATTAGTCATTTATTTTAGTCATTTTTAACTCTGTCACTTATTATCTAGTCATATTTGTTAACTGGTGACTAAATTAGTCATTAATTTTAGTCGTTTATAGTAGAGTCAATCAAAATTGCTCATATTTAATAGTAAATCACTTGGAAAACCTGTGGTGACTAGAATTTTTAGTCACCTAGTTGCTAATTCCTCATTTTGTACTAGTGTTCTTTTCAAGTTCTAATTTGTTCAGCTTGGCAGTGAGAACCTTCACAAGTTTATCCATTTCATCTATTTTGGCTTCAGCAGACTGAGGTGCAGCACTTGTTGAAACAGCTTCTTTCTTTCCCTTTCTTTCATACTGCTGCTGAGGTGTTTCTTTTTTAAGCCTATTAGAAGCCAGCAAATTAGACTCTACCTCCAATGCGGCATCTTGCATGTTTAGCAGAGAGACATCTCTTCTTTCTCTGAGTAATAATGAGAATTCGTGGTCAAATGCATTTGCATAAGTCAGTTTGGCTGATGTCTTAGTAGGTTTGATCTCTGCTGGAATCCTACTATACATCTTGTTAAATCTTTTGGAGAAATCAGCAACAGTTTCATCTTTCTTTCTTCTGAGAGCACCAAACTCAGTGATATAATAAGTATGGTCCTTGGTGTCTCCCCACTGCCTCAGGAAAAGGTCACGGAGTTCTTCAATGATTGTAATGGAGTTGGCAGGCAACTCCCTGAACCATTTTCTCACATCCCCATCTAAGCTCTGCATAAATACTCTCATCCATACATCTTTAATTTCAATGTTCTGATTGTCTGCATAACTCAAGAAAGCCTCCCAATGTTCTTCTACAGTTGTTTCACCTTGTCCATTGAATCTGGGCATATATTTCTGATAATCATGACCAGGCAAGGCATGTAAAGGCTGGGGTAATACTAATGGTGCATACCTAGCAGCTATCATTCTGTCCATCATATCCACGGGTGGATTTTGTCCTGCCATTGTGGACTGAGGTTTAGATTGAGGTTTTGAAGAGGAAGAAACTTGACTGGTACTTGCTTGGAATGGATTCTTTCCTATTTTCAGCTGAAAGAGTGGGATTTTTCCAAGAGAAGTAGTCTTAGCTCTCAAAAAGGTTTCTGGATTGGTAAAAACTTGAAAAGTATTTTCAGGAATGGTAGGTTTAAACCAAGGTGAGTTTTCAACTGGGTCTAATGAATCACCCAACTGGTGAGGATCACAAGAAGCTGGAAAAGATTGGGACCTTCTGAGCTGTCTTGTTGTTTTTATAATGTTTTCAGGGTCTGTCACACCCCGTAGCAAGGGAGATGTAGGTCTGCTCCTGGTTCCAATACTTCTAGAAGCTAGTGTGTCCAAGTTTGGTGAAAATAGCCTTCAAAATATGTTGGTTTAAGTCCACCTCTTAAACCAGGAAAATGATAAGTATCCCAGGGAAGATATGCTTCAGCTTCGTCCCCGGCAACGGCGCCAAAGATGTTCGTGTCAGAAATTGTTACTAAGGCTAGGGTAACAAGCTAACACAATCTCAAGAGAAAAACTCAATTCAAACTATGGTTTAGGGTTTTGTTTATGTGTTTTTGGTTGTAAGCTTCAAGATCATGCAGGGAATACATTCAGAGTAAAAGAAACAACTAAATCATAGACATAAACTGATAAAGATGCCCAAACATATCACAAAAATCCAACAAAGATACTATGTTGTGGTTCATACATTAAAAGATAAGCATTACCAGAAAAAGACATCAACTAGCAATGAAATTACCATTTAAGAAGCAAAACATGCTCAATAACAAATCCAACATAGACAAAATGTGGGAGAAAGACTCATATATCACATTATTTCATCAGTAAATGCATATGAGAGTTACAGTACCTATCTCTGAACAAGTCTGATAGTACAAGCAGCTAGCAGACCTCCTGATGCTCCCAAAATCCAGAACCCTAACAATGTCTTGCTAACTCATTTAAATAAGAAAGTTCTCCCAAAATCAGTTAGGTTTCACCTTCTAACTACCTCCATCGAGTCACTAAGTAGGTAAAGTAAAAAGTGACTTTTACAAAATTACATGATTGCTAAAAATAGCAAATGCTTAACAATAAGTGTTTATAAAAAATAACCACTAACTAAAAACAGTTTCATATCTTCTTAGCTGCCTCAACAAGAAGATATATTCCATCTAGGCTTTGAACCCTTTTCTTAGCTCTTTTATCCTTTTTCTCCATGTCAATTAACCTTTTCTGCAAGTCTTCATTTTCCTGTTGCAAATGATCAATAGTCTTCTCCATCTTTGCACAGTACCTGTCAGCAACTCTTTTCCTGCTAAGGACTTCCTTGGACACCTCTGCTAGTTCTTGGAAATGACCTTTAACATCCAGCAATTCTTCTACAAGACCTTGATTAAATTTGAATAATCCATCATTAGTTTCTTGCAGGTTTTTCATGTGTTTCCTAATTTTCTGAATACTTTCCTGTACATCCTCTTCATCAAAATTTGGGATCTCTGATATACTTTCTTCTTTCATTAAAAATTCTATGTAATATGCAGAATCACCAGGACCCTCCAAAATGCCTGCTTCTCTGAGTATCTGTTCATCTTCATCGTCCCAATCATGACTTTCAAAAGGACAGATTTTAGCTTCTTCATATTGTAGCTGTTTTGAAAGTTTATTCCTTATCTCCAGCACTATTTTAGATAAATTAATCTTGGATTGTTGAATATCTCTTGCTAACTGTAATCTTTTTGTGTCTGCGGGTTGAGAAGAGGAAGAAGGCTTGACAGTTCTCTTTCCCTTACCTTTACTGCTCTGCTTAACAATTTCTGTTTTTTCACTAGAGGAAGAATTAATCACCACAGCTTCCTATCTGGACTGTAGTTTGGGGTTAAGTAGCTTTTTCATGTTCCATCTCAGCTTGTTAGTAGGTCTGGTTTTAGGTCTTCGGTATATAGCTACATTTTTCTTTTTCTTCCTCTTAGATTTTGTTGATTTTACCCTTGAGGTAGGAAAGTCTCCACATGCTTCTGTACTTGGATCTGTCTCAACAATCTGCTGTTCATCCTCCAATAAATAACCTTCATCTTCAGATAATATGGTAAGAGGGCTCCTTTGTTTAGTTTGTAATTCCTCTTCAGGAGTAGCAGCTCTCTCTTTATCAATAGTCCTGGCTTGCTCAAAATGTGCTGCTGGTGGTGATTTCAGACAAGGCTGCACTTCTTCACCTGCAAACAATGAGTACTTGTTTCTCATGGAATCTGAAGCCACTTTGAACTGACTGTTAGTCTTTACTTGTTTTGCTACCTGCTCTGTCACCTTCTTGACTTTAACCTCATCTTTACTTGTAGATTTGACTGAATGACCTAACTTTTTGATCATTACCTTCCCCTTATCAGTCTGCCTTTTAGGCTGCTGATCTTCTTTTTGAGAATGAACATCTGACCAAAAAAAAAAGAAATCCCAAGTCCTTCCCTCATGTTGTAACACTGTGGTGATGATCAGTTTGATGAGACCATGGTGAAAAAGTGACTGGGAGGTGTGATCATCATGCTTCTTTATCTTGCTTGACATCTTCTGCAGGATTTTTAAGAAAAAGAAGGGCAAGTTCATTTTAGAAACTCCTACTATGTGTTGCAGGAACCTGAAATGATATTTAAAGACAAATGAATATCTGCCTTCACAGGTCACATAACTTTGAAGTATCCTTATGGGCTCAATCCACTCCTTCTTGAAATTTTGAATGAGGATACCCTTGTTCCAGTCAGGAGTCACATTAGGAAATAGGTATCTTAGGGGTTCAAACTCAAAAGGAAATTTTTTAAACCAATGCTCCCCTTCATTGTTGATCTCAGTAGCTTCTGCTATTAACTCCACAGTCAATTTGAATTTCAAAGCATCCATCATGATCATATCATCTTTGAGTCCCTTAGCAAACTTGCAGGACACCTGAGCATTGAAACCATCTATCTTCTTGAAAAACTTCAACCAACCTGCCTGCTGAAACAGTTCTGCACAGTCAGAAAGCTTCTGAATCTAGGTTAGGTCAGTGGGCTCAGCCCTGTTGACCTTACCACTTTTGCCACTTTTCCCCATATTCTTCTTTGAGGAAACAAAAACAGTCTGGTTTTAGGTTTCCAATAGGTTTTACAGACTGGTTTTTCTGCTCTTTGAATTCCTCCACAATCTGTTATGTACTCCTGGACAAACTCAAAACAGCACTGCAATGTCCAGGTTATTCAATGTAATGGAAAATTATCAGTGAATGTGGCTGTTTTAATATCAGTATTTCACTTTAATCTCTCTGTATCATCCAGCCTAGATTTTCAATCCCTAAAGTCTTCACACCTTCAGAATTTTGGAAGAGCAATATCAACCACAGGTTTATTTGACCAACTGGAGACTTCCTGTATGAAAAAAGGAGAAGAACACCATTGTCTGCAATGTATTCACCCTAGCCAAAACTGCCATCAAAACCTGTATATGAAAGCCAATATGTTCTCCAAGCAATCGAACATAATTCTCCAAACAAGTGATACTATAAATCATAACAATTTTTAACATCTTTTCAAACCAACTAAACAAACCAACTGAACACCTTCTGTGTAAAAGATGAACATAAAAAATCAGTTTAGGATTCCTTTCAGTGTTGTTTCCTGTAGATTATGGTTTTCACTAGCATTAGGTCATGAGAAGAATCCATTCAATTAACTCATTGTAACCAATATGCAACACTGTCAGAGTTTTCAAATGTATTGGAGAGAAAATGATAAACAATCTTCGTTTAAACTGTCACTAAAATTTCCCTGGCTGAATGCTGTAAGTTTAAAGCTACTTTGCTGCTCTGTTCATGCAAATTCCTCATAATAGCTTCAGATAGCTATTTCTGTGGTGAGAAGTTTATTTTATGACCTAATCTATCATCTCCAGCAACCAATTTCTTCAGATAATCGTGCAGCGAGAAAAACCCAAATTTTGCAGCTATAAGGGTTTGTATCGAAGCACCTACCAATTTCTCAACTGTCGTGGCTTAAAGCTTCATTTTGGGCTATCAACGGTCTCTCCTTACGCATACAGGTGTCTCCATGTCATCCTCTTAACTGCAGGTGCGTGAATTAAGAAGCCCTAATTTCTTGCTGGCGTTAAAAACGATGTCTTCTCTTCACAGGAACACAATCCAACTCTTTAGCGTTTTGATATGCATTACGAGCACTCCTCTCCGATAATAATGCGTATAGAAAGAGAAAATTTCCAGCTTAGACCGGAATTTGCTGATTTCTGTCCAACTGATTCCGCATATTATGGAATGATGATCCTGCTCTATTTTGTGACTGATAACCAACTAAAATCATGCTTAAACTACAGTAAACACGTGTTAAAACACTCACACAAGGCGATTAGTCATTCAGATATTGCAATCATGATCGAAATCCGTTTAAAATTTGAAAAAACAAAGGGCCGCGATATTCTTGTAGCGCGCCCTTTGTTAAAATTTTGTCTAGCGCTACAAGAATAGCTGCCAAGCCAAATTCTCGCAATTTTTCAACTTTCTGCCAAATTGTCGGAGGTTTAGAGAATTGCTAAGTTTAAGAAACAAGTCTAACTGCTCTCTAAACACATTAATGAATCAAATTTTGAAAATATGACTTCTTTAACCCCTTTTAAAATATAAAAGACCAACAAAAATCAAATAAAATTTATAAAAAGTAGACTCAAAAAGCTATTCAATCATCCATAGAGTTTCTAAAGGGGACTAAAATTCAAATTGAAAACCAAAACTTAACTGAGATAGATTGAAAACAAACGAAAAATGGAGAAAAATTTACTGATTTAACACCTTACATACCCATTCTCATGTCGATTGTTTCTATGCATATGGTTTCCTCCACGGCCCCAACATTGGAGTGGTTCTCTAATCTCTTTTGGATCTCTTGGCCTGTCTGCCATCATTCTGGCTATCTTAGTCACATCTTGTGATGGTTTTCTTTGCTGATTTGAGAAGTTAGAGGGTTTAAAACCTTTCTTCCTTTGGTCAAACTTCTCTTTCTTCTTTTTCTTCCATTCTTTTGGATATCATGTCTACTTTTGTTCGGATCATAGAAATAATTCCCCTTCCTTATAGCCTCTTCTAGAGTTCTAGGTTCATCAAACTCAAATTTTTCTTTATATGACTGAGGTAGCTCACTTAAAAAACACTGAATTTTCACTTTATGATCTCTGATGTATCTAACACACCTCAATAACTACAAGAATTTGTTTGCATATTCTTCCATAGTCAACTGTCCCAGTCTCAGCTCATGGAACTCTTTGATATTGCCATCATAGTACCTATCAGATAAGTACTTCTGCTTGAAATATTCTTGAACTCATTCCACATGATCTTTCTGTCACTGATATTCTTCACTTTTTTGAGGTGCTCCCACCATATGCATTCTCTTCCATTCAGATTGAAGATGGCTATTCTTTCCTTCATAGTTCTTGAGTAGTCTTGGACTTGGAAATATGTTTTCATCCCAAGAATCCAAGCTTCAGCTTCTTGACCAGTCTTTACCTCACCATTGAAGGTAGGAGGAATTTCCTTCTTAAATTCATCAAATGAAATATTCTGGTAACACCTATTCCTCTTATTCCAATGAGATGAAGAGCTTGAACCTCTGTTGGATCCTTCAAAGTTAGAGGATCCACTAGAAGACATTTTTCTTCTTCTAGCACTGCTCCTGCATCCTTCTAGATATACTACCTGATTCCCAAAGTTCATCTTCCTTTGGATGTCTATCAAACTCTACAGCATGGCTACGTTCAACTGACTCTACTCTTTCTGATAATTAATCATTCTTTCATTGTCTTCTCTCAAACTTTGAAATTGCACCCTTAAGCTTCTCATAATGGCTGCAATATATAAGGGAGTCTCTTGATATCTCCTTCCGTTGGATTCTGTCTCAACATTCCCAACCCATATGTTCTCTCCCATGGAACCTGCCTTGAAATTATAGGGATCATGTTCATCATTCATGTTGTTGATTCTCATGGTCAAGACAAAACCAACTTTTCCAAACTTCACTATGACTCTACAAAATGTGTTAATAAACATATTGTTAGTTGCGTAACAATTTCATAAAAACCACCATTTTTAGCTACGATGTTGCAACCAATATATATGAACTATTCACTTCTACCATCTAGGCCCAATGTTGTAACCATTAGCTTTGATACCACACTGTCACATACCCTCCCCCCTTCTAGCCCATTGTAGCGTACCCGTCCCTCTGTAGGGAATATGAGGAGAGGAACGCGACTTCAACTGCTTTCTTTGATACCACAATGTCCATGTACTCGGTGCCCATGCACCTGACTGATATGCGTAATAATCTAAAACTTATTATTTCTTTCTCTTTAAACACAATCATGGCTCATAATCATGCTTTTACATTCATTCTTAGGCTTAGAAACCATTGTAATAGTCATTCTTTAGCTTACAGATCTACTCTGCAACCAGAAAATTTGTTTTTGCACTGAAACTGACTTTTCCTCCTTCCACCTTCCGTCCTTCCACCTTTAGCAGTTCGGCTTGCGGTAGATGGAACTCTGCAAAATCCCACCATGATTTCATTCCTTTCCACATTACCTTTTTTTCTTTCCGCTGTGGACTTCAGTAATAAAGAACATAACATATGACAGAATCATCTCACCACATTCTGTGTTCCACTACGGACTTTGGGAATTAGAAACCTGACATACGACGAAATCATCTCACCACATTCCTCCTTCTGTATTCCGCCTTCCCTCCTTCTGCCGCAGATTGCGGATCGGAAACTTATCATGCAATGGAATCATTTATCCACATTTCCTCCTTCCATTGAGGACTGAGGGAATCAAGAACTTAACAAACGACACCTTCATTTTATCACCTTCCGGTTTTGTCCTTTTTCCTTGCACAAATGGACTTTGGATAGCAAAAAAGAAACACTTGGACTTATTTATCTTTCTAATTTACACCTCCCGCCTTCCACCTTCTGCTACAGACTCTGGGCTGTGGAAACATACACTTTACCTTAGAATATTCGGCTCTTTTTCCACCTCCACCTTTGCCTTCTGCAGGCAGATTCTAGGGTGCAGAAAACCAACATTCTACCTTGTTCTTTTTCCCTTTTCTGCTTCCCATCCTCCGCCTTTCGCAGGTGGATTACGGGGTGCAGAAATGATTAAGTTAGATGCATTCTGACTCTGTAACCAGGATTCCATCCTCCATGAACTTAAGAAAAATGCATTGAAACCAAAAACACATGCAGATGTAAAATGCAGGGAAATTCAATCAATAGTAACCTCTACTTAATTCATTAATGAGCATTCAACATCATCAATATATTCATAAGAAAATACATTGCAGAAATAATACAACATAGAATACTTATCTTAAAGATGAAGTTTTCCTGCAACTAGCTGTGTCACTGCAACGTTCCACCCAACTATATGCCAGTTGTGTTCATCAATCTCTCAACACAACTGCCACCTGTAAGCTGGGGATGATTTCCACAAGGAACTAAGGAACAACAGGCTCACACATAGCCAGGAATATCAACACATTCAAGCCAACCTATACTAGGTTTTATCAGACTGTCCAACCAAGCCAATACATAATTGGGTTTATCAAGCTACATGAAACAAGCCAATACACAACTGGGTTTATCAGGCTACTCAGCCAAGCCATCTAATAGTTGGGTTTATCAAACTGCAATCAGTCAAACAACATTCACATTGAGGACCATCCAAGCCAACTAACATATGAGTTTATGAGGCTACTGATCCAAGCCATCTCACTGCTGGGTTTATCAGGATTCTTAGCCAAGCCAACTAATTGTAGGGTTTATCAAGATGTCGAGCCAAGGGTCACACATGTCCAAATGCACAACAAGACATAGCCAAGACAACTACAGTTGGTTTTATCAGGCTACTAAGCCAAGCCAATATATGATTGGGTTTATCAAGCTGCCCAACCAAGACAATATCCAATCAGGTTTATCAGGCTATTAGCCAAGCTAATCTACCTTTGGGTTTATCAAGATGCTAAGTCAATGGAAATGAAGAATGGCTAAGCTAGTGGATTGTTCAAGAGCTAGGGACACCTCCACAAGATCTATTTGGCCTGGCATCCACAATACCTACACACCCAACATAAGGAAGTATCCCCTTCTCTGCTACACAGTCCCTTGGACTATACCTTCCCTTCCAGTGCTCTTCAAGATGTGCATAGATGATTCACCAACCACTCTTATCGTCACTAGGTTTATCAAGCCTATTCGGCATCTCTTCCACTACTAAGTATTGCATACAGTTCATACCTAAACCAAGGAACACCATAGTAAACCACAAGGTAACACAACAACACAGCAACACAGGGCTCCACTTTGTAACACAGGCAACCAAGGTTCCATACCACTATGTAGTTCATGAGAAAAGAGCTCTCACTTACACACAGAAGACCAGGGTTCCAGACCACTATGTAATAGAAATATTCACTACATAACGTGTAGCAATACTATGCTAGCTCACGCTACATCTGAAAACAATGAACAACATTGAACCGCACTAAAAAACAATGACAACCTCCTTCCACTACTCAGGATAGTGAATCACACATAATTCCCTACAACCACAATGAACAACTTCCTTCCCTTCTTTATGTAAAATGAGTGATAAGGGATGAATGACTTGGGAACGCACTCACGTAATTACTTTATTTAGAGGAAAGAATGCATCTTCCCCAGACTGTAGGTTGTAGGTTTTCTCAGACTGCAGGCTGGCTCAGTCACAAAACAAATTTGCATACCTTTCTCTGCCCAAGCAATCAATGACCTCAATCATTCTTCTAGAAGAATTGAATGATTGAGTGTAGAGGACAAAAAGGTAGCTAAGGGTTTATGGGTTTTCCCATTGGCATCTGGCCTCACCCTATGGCTCAAGGGTTTGACTAACTCCCCTCCCTATTCCTTGTGAAATCATGCCCCCATCTCTTGTGTTGCAGTGCATAACTAGTTGTGGTGTTTTATTAAATTGCATATTTACATGATGAATTCAAAATATAATGTGCCTGACTTAGCACTATACCCATCGACATAATCCTTGATCACCAATACAAAAAACAACAAATCAATGGCAGGTTCTTGACCATGAGCTCCTTTCCATGATTTCAATATAATATATAAATCATGTTCAATTTTAATACCATGCGTTCAAAACCGGGGTGTTACATTCCCCTCCCCCTTCATTAGCACTGTCCTTAGTGCTTTACAAAATTGAACAAAAATAGATATGCCAATCGCATGGAATTTTCTAGCTCCCACGTAGCCTCATATGAATTGTAGTCCTTCCACTCCACCTTTAGCTATCCAACGGCTCGATTCTGGAGAACTGTGAACTTCTTGTCGAGGATGCACAATGTCTCGGTTTGGAACTCTCCCCTGGGTTCCACCTTGATCACATCCCAATTAATCACATGGTTAGGATCATGTACATATTTCTTAAGAAAATAAACATGAAAAACATTATGAGCTCTAGTGCTAGCAGGAAATGCAAGTCTATATGGAACTGGCCGTATTCTTTCAAGCACTTCAAATGGACCACATTATCTAGGTAACAGCTTGGCATAACTCCCAAGATTCAAGGAACTCTTCCTTTGCCTCACTCTAAGATAAACATGATCCCCAACACATAACTCCCTGTGCGCTCTATGCTTATTTGCATAGCTCTTCTATATATCTTGTGATGTGAGTCAGGTTCTTCTTGATCTTTGCAACCCCTTGCTCCATTTCCTTGATCAATTCTGGACTAATCACAATCATGTTCACTAGATTATCCCAAGTTACTGGTGTCCTACACCTTCTTCCATACAGATCTTCGTATGGACTCATTCTCAATGATGCTTGATGTCCATTATTATATGCAAATTATACCAAGTGTAAATAATCCTCTTACTTGATTGGTTTGTCCATCACATACATGTGAAGCATGTCTTCAAGCACCCGATTCACTCTCTCTATCTATCCATCACTTTGAGGATGGTAGGATGTGCTGAAGTTCAACTTTGTACCCAAATCTACAAATAGTCTTTTCCAAAACTTGGAAGTAAAATTGGTATCTCTGTTAGAAATTATTCCTTAGGCAATCCATGCAATCTGAAAATCTCCTTCATGAATATATTTGGAATGGAATCAACCTTATACGTGGGCTTGACCGGTATAAAATGTGATTCCTTTGTCAAATTCTCCACCACAACCAAGATGGAATCTTGTTGTCTCATAGTCATTGGCAATCTTGTAATAAAATCAATGGAAATAACTTCCCATTTCCATTTTGGAATTGGAAAAGGCTACAATAAATGTGTTGGTTGTTCATGCTCAACCTTAATCTGCTGACATTTGATGCACTTAGAAATATACTCAGAAATGTCATTTTTCATTCTTGGCAAAAAATACTACTTTCTAGCTGTCGCAATTGTCTTCTGATATCCCGAGTGACCAAAATATGAAGCTTGATGGATTTCATCCATAACAATTCTCGTCAACTCTGCCACCTTTGGAATATAAATTATGTTTTTATAGGTAATAATTTCATCTTCTTCCAATTTATATCCCTCATACTTATTTTCAAGGCTTTGCTGCTGCAACGTGCCCTTTATCTGCACATACATTTCATCCTCAGCAGTGTGATTAATAATCTATTGTCTCAAATCTGATTGGCAAGTACTAAGAGATGTAACACCCCGGTTTTGGCCCCGCTTGCATTTAGTATATATGATACATATGTTGTAAATGATCTTGGTGCGGAGCTAAAGGCCAAAGCCCCACCATGATTTGGTTATGATATGTTCTGGATTGAAATGGTCATCGATGGTATATCGGGACATGCGGCTTATATATTAAATGTGGCATCATGTAAACATGCATTTAATTAAATAACCCAGCCAGCTATGTCCACTGCAGCTAAATTGATAAGGGGCATGATTTCCTAAGGGTAAGGAGGGGGAAAGCTAAATCCTGAGCCATGGAGGGGAAAATCCATGTGTCACCACTCTCTTCCCTCACCCTCCCTTGTGTCATCCAACCGCCACCTTCATTGTTCTGTTGTTAGTGGGGTGTCTATTCATTGATAGCAAGGCCACTACGTCACATTGGCAATTCTCCCCACACGCCTGCACTCTCTCCACGACAACCTTCTAGATTTCGGATGGTCTGTCCACTAACCGAATGGTGGTTGTTCATTCACCTCACACATACTGAGTAAAGGAATACACATTCCTTTGTTTCGGGTTCGCCTTCTATCTCTCACATGTTGCTAATCTGTGAGTATTATTCCCCTACTCACATAAAGCATTGGTCTTTCCCCACCATCGTTAGACTATTGTGGTTTCATCACCGATCGTTGGTCTGTGTGTTGTGTTATTTCCATTCAGACAGAGAATCAATTTTCCCCACACATTTTTGGACTGGGCATTTGTTCCAACCTTCATCATTGAATCTTGAGCTGAAGACTGCTACTCTATTGTTGGGTTGTGGCCATAATTTCTTTCTTGGTTTTGTTTTCTAGTGACCATTGCCATCAAGTTTAGTTGAGAGTCTGTTCCCTTACCATTTTCTGGTCTATGCAAGTCTCACAATGATCGTATTGAGGAGCAGGTGCTATGGGTTCATATGTGTGTGTTGACTACTGTTTGGTCACGATTGCATTGAGAAATTGCTGTGGGTTCATAGTTTTTGTGGGATGTTGTTTTCCACAATGGATTGACTGTGTTTTCCCCTATAAAAGCTTGAATAGCTTTGTTTGGTTTCTTGCATGCAGTTGATTTTTCCTCGGACTGCTTTGGAGTGGTGAATGAGGGCCTGAGGTGCTTGATAAACTTGGTGGGTTGGGAACTACACGGACAGAGCTACTGAGCTGGCTTTCTTCTCCACAACCCCTAAAGAGCACTGGAGGGAATATCAGGGTCTGAGGGACTGCGTTGCAGAGAAAGGACTGACTTCCTTGTGTTGGGTGTGTGTGGGTGTTCTAGAATCCAGGGTAGCTCTAGTGTTGGTGTCCGTAGCTCTTCAATGAGCTCACCAACTTAGCATTAGCCTTTTCGAGCTCCTGAATGGCATGATAAACCCAACTTTGTTGGCTTGGCCGATCCATTGTTCAGCTGATAAAACCAACTGTGATGGATTGGCTGAACTATGTACCCTTGTGGTTTGTTATCATTGGCTATGTGTAAGCCTGTTAGTTCTTTATTCCTTGGGGAATCATACCCAGCTCGGGGGTGGTAGCGTTGCTGAGATATTAAAGAGAACGCGAGCCTATGGTTGGGTGTAACGTTGCAGCGATGTAGCTGGTTGCAGAACAAGTTCTTCATAAGATAAGTATTCTTGCCTAACTTGTATGTGCAATTATAATTACCATTAATGAAAGATGATAGACATGCTAAATTCTGATCTATATATGCATGAATGTTGATTGATATGTTTTGCTTCCGTTGTGTATATGAATGATTATGCTTCATAAAATGTTTTATGTTTTAAGTATCATGCTTCAACACTATATGTATGTATGTTTCATGTTCATGGGGCTAGATGCCCGGATGATTGATGTATAGTAGCGTCCTCTTCACCGGTCAGAGGGTCGGAGACGTTACACTGTGGTATCAAAGCTAGGTTACAACATGGGCCTGAAGGGGCCATGACAGATCAGATAGTAAAGGCAGATTTCCTTCTAGCCAGCAGCAATCAGAAAAGTGTGGTAGGAAAACTCAGAAAATTTTTCTAAGTACCAGAAACATTGGCCCATCGAAATACTTAGTGACAAGATCTTCTGATGCAATGGGAACTTAGTGGGAAGGCCACCCAATGGACGGTAACCGGGAAACTTTGAAATCCTTTTTTTTCTTTTCTTTCTTTCTTTCTTTTTTCTAAGTCCGACCATCAGTGATCAGTGGAATATAGTTGTTCTTATCGCCAATGGATAGACGGGGAAACTACCAATGAGCAGCAGCAAGAATTAGTTGAATAGGTTGCCGCCGTTGCGGTTGTCGTGGGGATGAAAATGCCGATGCAGTAGCATTAGTGGTTCCAACCACCGACAGAAGAAGAAAAGTTTCAATATTTTTTTTTAAGTGTTGAAATAATCGACGGAGATTAGTTGATCGAATGCTCGCTGTTGCAGATGGCTAGAGCACTACGCCTTCGACGAGTGGAGCCTTCAATCGTCGATGGTGCAAAATTTCAAAATTTTTCTAAGTGTTAGCTTCATTGGCCATCATATCATGTTAGTGGATGACATTGTTGATGCTTAGGTGATTCCGTCACCGATGACCATGACGGGTAAAAATTGTTGAGCAAATGCCCACCGTTACAGATGTTGAAGAGACTAATCACCCGATGAAGAATGCATCCAAGTGTCGATGCCGCAACTTCTAGGGGGTTCCGATCGCCGGTAAGACTCGGCATAGTAGACCACAACAGGGCCAATATGATGGAAGAAAAGATGAGTAACTCACCGATACAGCGAGAGGATTTAGAAGTTTCGACTATCTAAATGCCCGATGAGCAGTAATTGACATCGCCGATCGGAAGCCTAGTCAGGTTGCCGCGGAGATCATAGTGAGATTTCTTTCCGGCATTGCGGCTACTCAGATAACTATGCAATTGATGCACAGCTGATTCGCTCATCGATACAGATCAGGAGTTTAGTTGTTTCATTGCCAAAATGCTGGAAAGAGAATAGGTAACAGACCACCGACGAATAGTCGATATGCTTGCTGATGCAGATCGAAAGTGTAGTTGTCTTGACTATCGCAGTGTCAGCAGAATAGTTGGAAGAGGGTCCAATTGGGCCTAAAAGGATTTGGGTTTTTCGAAGGCATTTCTCAGTGATTTTTCAGCATATTTCAGCAGATTGTCCATGGTCATAGAGCTGAATATGAAATAGGGAAAATTCTGTGTTTTAGCATAATTGTTGTTTTATGAGTTTCCAGAAGAAAAGGTAAGTAGTTTTGATTTATATTAATGTATGCATCTAACAGTTTTCTACTAACACATTTGCAAAACTTTAGATAACTTCCAAGAGCAGTACTTTAGAAAGAACAGTGTGGTAAAGAAAGAGGTAGTTCAGTCATGAGAACCCATGACGAGTATGATGCTCGAGATTCTTACGAGCGAGCAGAAGATGCCATGGGAGAAAATGTAGGTAATGGAAATGAGGACATAGATTCTAATGGAAGGAGATTCCAGGGGACACCATCTGAGGTTGCAGCCACCATGAGAAGCTTGGATTCTTGGGATAAAGAAGTACTTTTAGGTACAGGGTTATTTAGGAAACATGAAGGCATGAGTTGCCATATTCAATCTAAATGGAAGGGAATCCATTTGGTGGGAGCACTTCAAGCAGGTAAAGAAGATCAGTTGAAGGAAACTGAAGTGGAAACAGTTCAAGAAGTATTTCAAGCAGAAATACCTTTTTGACAGGTATTATGATGACAAGATAAAGAAGTTCCATGAGCTGAGATTGGGGCAACAGACCATGGATGAATATGAAAATAAGTTTTTGGAATTGTTAAGGTATGTCCAGGACATCAGAGATGAGAAAGTGAAGATCCAACGATTTCTAAGTGGGTTGCCTCAAACTTACAAAGATAGAATTGAGTTCTATGAGCCAAGAACTCTCGAAGAAGCAATAAGGAAGGCTAAGTATTGCTATGAGCAAAGCAAAGGTAAACCTAATTACCATAAGGCATGGAAGGACAAGAAGAATGAGAAGTTTGACCAAAGAAAGAAAGGTTTCAAACCTTCTAGATTCAGGAATCAGCAAAAGCAGCCATCCCAAGTTGCGAGTAATCCAGTTAGAGTGACAGGTGGAAATCCTAATGAACCACATCAGAATAAAGGTCCACTTAAATGTTGGAAATGTGAAGGACCTCACTTGCGTAGATATTGTCCAGTTGAGAATGAAAGTGCAAGGCCAGCTTATAACATTCAGGGAGCAGAAACAGTGGGCCAGGTAGCCAGAGCAGTCCTTAGAATTTATGCAGAACTGGAGGACTGCCAGGTAGATCACCAGTCAGCTGTGGTTGAAGTTGCAGGTAATATTATTGAACAATCTGTTTCTATTTTGACTGACCCTATTTCTACCCACAGTTACATTACTCCTAGATTAGTGGAGATTTGTGCTTTTGAGAAGGCAAAGCATAGAAAATCTTGGTTATTTCAGCTAGCCACTGGGACTAAGAGAAAAGTTAGTGACATGGTAGATAAATGTCCATTGTTCATGAATGAATTGAACACTTGTGTAGATCTGAATGTTCTACCGCTTGGTTCCTATGATGTTCTCATTGGAATGGATTGGTTGGAAGCCCGCCAAGTGAAGCTTGACTGTTATAACAAGACTTTTGAGTGCATGGATGAAGAAGGAAACCTGGTAGTGGTGAAAGGTATTCCAAAAGTAATTTCAGTAAGGCAGGTTTCAACAATGCATTTTAAAAAGTTGTGTAGGAAAGGCTTCCGGTTGCATGCAGCTCATATTCTGGAACCAGCAAGAGATGAAACTCCTAGGTTGGAGGACTATAAGGTGTTACAAGAATTCAAGGATGTATTCCCTAATGAGATTCTAGGACTTCCTCCAAAGAGGGGCATTGATTTCACTATTGAACTTGTGCCAG
Source organism: Pseudotsuga menziesii (assembly GCA_001517045.1). Taxonomy (NCBI): domain Eukaryota; kingdom Viridiplantae; phylum Streptophyta; class Pinopsida; order Pinales; family Pinaceae; genus Pseudotsuga; species Pseudotsuga menziesii. The sequence continues at coordinate 143,330 of LPNX011062945.1, forward strand.
GAGTAGCACCAGTGTTCAAGACACCCTACAGGATGAGTAAACCGGATATGCTAGAATTGAGGATGCAACTACAAGAGTTGTTAGAAAAGAAGTATATCTGACCAAGTGCGTCTCCTTGGGGAGCACCAGTTCTGTTTGTAAAGAATAAAGATGGTACACTCATGTTATGTATTGATTACAGACAGTTGAACAAGGTTATTGTGAAGAATAAATATCCTTTGCCCAGGATTGATGACCTCTTTGATCAAATGAGAGGAGCAAAGGTATTTTCCAAGATTGACTTGAGGCCTAGTTACCATCAGGTGAGAATCAAGGATGAAGACATTCATAAGATAGCCTTCGGGACAAGGTATGGACATTATGAGTTTGTAGTGGTACCGTTTAGTCTCACAAATGCACCAGCTACATTTATGTGCCTTATGAACAGTTTCTTCAGTAAGTATTTGGACACGTTTGTTCTTGTTTTCCTTGATGACATTCTTGTTTATTCTAAGAATGAGGAAGAGCATGGAGAGCATTTGAGATTTAAATTGCAAGTGCTCAGGGAACAACAGTTGTATGCAAATCTAAGCAAATGTGACTTCTACAGGGATAGAATGCAGTACTTGGGTCACATTATCTCAAAAGAGGGCATACCAGTAGACCCTAAAAATATTGAAGCCATTATGAATTGGCCCACTCCAACAAATGTGACGAAGGTAAGATATTTTATGGGACTTGCAGGATACTAAAAGAGATTCATTGAAGTATTTTCTAAGGTTGCACATGCCATCACTTCTTTGTAAAAGAAGGGAGTAAAGTTTGAATGGACTTTGAAATGTGAAGAAAGCTTCCAGTGGGTGAAGAATCTTCTCATCAGTGCACTAGTATTGAAAGTTGTAGAACCAGAGAAAGATTTTGTGGTATGTACCGATGCATGTGGACAAGGGCTTGGAGGAGTCCTTATGCAAGATAACCACATGATATGTTATGAGTCGAGAAAGTTGAAGGAGCATGAGAAGAACTATGTCACTCATGATCTAGAACTTGCAGCCATAGTACATGCCCTCAAGCTGTGGAGACATTACTTGATGGGTAGAATATTTGAACTCAGGACATATCACTGTGGCCTAAAGTATTTGTTTCGTTAGCCTACTCTGAATGCTAGGCAAGCGAGATGGCTAGAATTTCTATGTGAGTTTGATTTTGAAATCAAGCACATAAAAGGAAAAGAGAACAAGGTAGTTGATGCAGTCATCAAGAAGGTACAGGAAATTCATGTGGCATCTCTTAGTATTTGCCAATCAGATTTGAGGTAGCAGATTGTTAATCATGTTACCAGAGATTAATTGTACGAGCAGATAAAAGACAAATTGTAGTAGCAAAGTCTTGAGAAGAGGTATGAGGGATATAAATTGGAAGAAGATGGACTTCTTACTTACAAAATTGGAAGTTATATTCTGAATGTAGCAGATTTGAGGAGAGTTGTTATGGATGAAATCCATTAAGCTCCGTATTCTGGACATCGAGGATATGAGAAGACAATTGCTACAGCTAGAAAATAGTACTTTTGGCCAGGTATGAAAAAGGACATGGCTGAATACATTTCAAGGTGCATGGAATTTCAACAAGTAAAGGTTGAACATCAACATCCAGCAGGTTTGTTGCAGCCTTTTCCAATTCCGGAATGGAAATCGGAAGTTATTTCCATGGATTTTATTACAGGATTTCCGATGAATTGGAGACAACATGATTCCATCATGGTTGTAGTAGACAAGTTGACAAAGGCAGCACAGTTTATACCAGTGTAATCTATGCATAAGACTGATGACATTGCAAAGATTTTCATAAAGGATATTTTCAAATTGCATGGATTGCCAAAGGCAATAGTTTCTGACAGAGATGTCAAGTTCACTTCCAATTTCTAGAAGGGGTTGTTTGCAGATTTGGGTACAAATCTAAACTTCAGCACTACATACCATCCTTAGACAGATGGGTAGACAGAAAGAGTTAATTAGGTGCATGAGGATATGCTTCGCATGTATGTGATGGACAAACCAACCAAGTGGGAACATTACTTATACTTGGTAGTGTTTGCTTACAATAATGGACAATAGACATCCTTGGGGATGAGCCCATATGAAGCTTTGTATGGAAGAAGGTGCAGGACACTAGTGACTTGGGACAACCTGGTGAACAGAGTTGTGCTTGGACCAGAATTGCTCAAGGGAATGGAGCAGGAGGTTGTAGGGATTAGATAGAATCTGAAAGTAGCACAGGACAAATAGAAAAGCTATGCAGATAAGCATAGGATGAACATAGAGTTCAGTGTTGGGGATCATGTTTGCCTCAGAGTGAAAGCAAAGAAAAGTTCCTTGAAGCTTGGAAGTTGTGCCAAGATGTCACCTAGATATTGTGGGTCGTTTGAAGTGCTTGAAAGAATAGGGCCTGTTGCATATAGACTTGCATTTCCTGCTAGTACTAGAGCTCATAATGTTTTTCATGTTTATTTGCTTAAGAAATATGCACATGATCCTAACCATGTGATAAATTGGGATGTGATTCAGGTGGAACCCGAGGGAGAGTTCCAAATCAAGCCAATGCACATCCTTGAAAGGAAGGTCACAATGCTCTAGAACCGGGCCATAGGGTAGGTAAAGGTGCAATGGGAGCATTATGGACCTGAAGAGGCTACGTGGGAGCTGGAGGATGGCATGCAATTGGCACATCATTTTTTTTTCAATTCTGTGAAATACTGAGGCGGTACCAGTGTAGCATTTTATTCAAATTTTGTAAATCACTAATGGAAGTGCTATTGAAGGGGGAGGGGAATGTAACACCCCGATTTTGACACCACTTGCATTTAGTATATATGATAAATATGTTGTAAATGATCTTGGTGCAGAGCTAAAGGCCAAGGCCCCACCATGATTTGGTTATGATATGTTTTGGATTGAAATGGTCACCGATGGTATATAGAGACATGCAGCTTATATATTAAATGTGGCATCATGTAAACATAGATTTAATTAAATAACCCAGCCAGCTATGTTTACTGCAACTAAATTGAGAATGGGCATGATTTCCTAAGCGTAAGGAGGGGTAAAGCTAAATCCTGAGCCATGGAGGGGAAAAGCCATGTGTCACCACTCTCTTCACTCACCCTCCCTGGTCTAATCCAACCTCCACCTTCATTGTTCTGTTGTTAGTGGGGCATCTATTCGCTGACAGCAAGGCCACTACGCCACGTTGAACATTCTCCCCACACGCCCGCACTCTCTCCATGATCACCTTCTGGATTTCGGATGTTTTGTCCACTAACCGAACGGTAGTTGTTCATTCACCTCATGTAGACTGAGTAAAGGAATACACATTCCTTTGTTTAGGGTTTTCCCTCTATCTCTCATGCGTTACTAGTCTGTGAGTATTATTCCCCTGCTCACGCAAATCGTTGGTCTTTCACCACTCTTGTTAGACTGTTGTGGTTTCATCACTGATCATCGGTCTATGTGTTGTGTTCTTTCCATTCAGACAGAGAATCAATTTGCCCCACACATTTCTAGACTGGGCATTTGTTCCAACCTTCATCATTGAATTGTGAGTTGAAGACTGCTACTCTATTGTTGGGATGTGGCCGTAATTTATTTCCCAGTTTTGTTTTCCAGTGACCTTTTCCATCAGGTGTAGTTGAGAGTCTGTTCCCTTGCCATTTTCTAGTCTGTGCAAGTCTCACAGTGATCGTATTGAGGAGCAGGTGCTGTGGGTTCGTGTGTGTGTGTTGACTGCTGTTTGGCCAGGATTGCATTGAGAAATTGATGTGGGTTCACAGTTGTTGTGGGCTGTTGTTTTCCACAATTGATTGACTATCTTTTCACCTGTAAAAGCTTGAATAACTCTGTTTGGATGCTTGCATGCTGTGGATTTGTCCTCGGACTACTTTGTAGTGGTGAATGAGGGCTCGAGGTGCTTGATAAACCTGGTGGGTTGGGAACTAAAAAAACAGAGCTACTGAGCTGGCTTTCTTCTCCATAACACCTAAACAGCACTGGAGGGAAGATAAGGGTCTGAGGGACTGCGTTGCAGAGAAAAGACTGAATTCCTTGTGTTGGGTGTGTGTGGGTGTTCTAGAATCCAAGTTGGCTCTTTTTTTGGTGTTTGTAGCTCTTCAGTGAGCTCACCAACTTAGCATTAGCCTTTCCCAGCTCTTGGATGGCCTGATAAACCCAACTTTGTTGGCTTGGCTGATCCATTGTTCACCTCATAAACCCAACTGTGATGGCTTGGCTGAACTATGTACCCTTGTGGGTTATTATCCTTGGCTATGTGTAAGCCTATTAGTTCTTTATTCCTTGGGGAATCATGCCCGGCTCGAGGGTGGCAGCATTGCTGAGAGATTAAAGAGCACACGGGCCTATGGTTAGGTGGAACTTTGCAGCGTCGTAGATGGTTGCAGAACAAGTTCTTGATAAGATAAGTATTCTTGCCTAACTTGTATGTGCAATTATAATTACCATTGATGAATGATGATATACATGTTAAATGCTGATCTATATATGCATGAATGTTGATTGATATGTTTTGCTTCCATTGTGTGTATGAATGATTATGCTTCATAAAATGTTTTATGTTTTAAGTATCATGCTTCAGCACTATATGTATGTATGTTTCATGTTCATGGGGCTAGATGCCCGGATGATTGATGTATAGCAGCGTCCTCTTCGTTGATTGGAGGGTCAGGGACATTACAAGAGATTCTGCATGCATTTCATCCACCAACCTACTAAGTGCAACAACCACTTTATTTTGTTTACCTTTTATGTATTTGATTTCAAAATCAAACTCACACAAAAAATCCATCCATCTTGCTTGCCTAGATTTTAAAGTTGGATGATCAAACAAGTATTTCAGACCATAGTGGTCTGTCCTTAGCTAAAATTTTATGCCCATTAAGTAATGTCTGCACATCTTGAGATAATTTACTATGGATGCAAGTTCTAAATCATGAGTAGCATAATTCTTCTCATGTTCCTTCAACTTTGTGGAATCATAACATACTATGTGGTTGTCTTGCATAATAACTCCTCCAAGTCCTTGATTACATGCATTAATACACACCACAAAGTCTTTTTTTTTGGGTCTGCAATTTTCAGAATTGGTGCACTTGTAAAAATATTCTTCAACTGCTGGAAGCTTTCTTCACATCTTGGTGTCCATTCAACCTTATTCCCTTCTTTTGCACAGAAGTGATTGAATGTCCAACCTTAGAGAATCCTTCAATGAACCTCCTGTAGTATCCTACAAGTCGCATAAAAATATCACATCTGTCACATTTCTTAGGTTTGGCCAATTCATAATAGCTTCAATCTTATTAGGGTCCATAGATATTCCTTTTTCTGAGATAATATGACCCAAATAATGAATTTTTTATTTATAAAAGTGACATTTTCTCAACCTTTCATATAGCTTATTCTCCCTTAGCAATTGCAATACCATTCTCAAATGTTCTTCATGCTCTTATTCATCCTTAGAATAAATAAGAATTTCATCTAGGAAGACAATAGCAAACTTGTCCAGATACTTGTTGAAAACACTATTCATGAGACACATGAATATAGTTGGTGCATTTGTGAGGCCAAATGGTACCACTACAAACTCATAATGTCCATTCCTTGTTTTGAAGGCTTTCTTATGAAGGCATTCTTCTTTGATTCTTACCTGATGGTAACCACACCTCAAGTAAATCTTTGAAAATACCTTTTCTCCTCTCATATGATAAAAAAGGTCATCAATTCGAGGTAATGGGTATTTATTCTTCATAGTGACCTTGTTCAAATATCTATTATCAATACATAACTTGAGTGTCCCATCTTTCTTTTTCACAAACATAACTGGTGCTCCCCAAGGGGACACACTCGACCTGGTATACTTCGTTTCCGACAATTCCTGCAACTATATTTTTCAACTCTATCAAATCTTGTGTACTCATCCTATAGGGTGTCTTAGACATTGGTGCTGCTCCATGCACAAGGTCAATTGTAAAATGAATGTCTCTCTTTGGAGGAAACCATGGAATTTCATTAAGAAAAACATCCCTGAATTCTTGCAATACATGAAATTCATACAACCTATGAGTTTCATTCTCTACTGCCTTTAAAATATGGGTTGCATACATTCTAGAACCTTTCCGATAGAACTTCCTCAACTGCATTGTTTAAATCTGCCTAACAGAAATCACTTTTGTAATGCCTCTTACAACCCTTGGGTTTCCATCTTCATCCATGCATTCAAATGTCTTATTGTAACAATCAAGATTAACTCTATGTGCTTCTAACTAGTCCATTCCAATGAGAATATCATAGGAACCAATTGGAAGAATGTTTAGTTCTGCATAGGTGACTAACCCATCCATGACTAATAAGAATTTCTCCACCACTTCACTAAATTTTCTCTTGGTTCTACTAGCTATCTGAACTAACCATGATTTTCTATGCTTTAACTTCTTAAAACCACAAATCTCAACAATACTAGGAGTAAAATAACTATGAGTAAATCGAAGGTCACTCAAAACAAAAATAGTTTGCTCAACAATCTTACCTTCAAATTCAACCACATTTGACTCGTGGTCTTCCTAATGGTCCTCTAGTGCTGCGTAAATTCTAGGGATGGTCCTTGCTACTCAACCCACCATTTCATCTCCTTGGATTTTGTGAGCTTGCCTTACATACCCATTCCCATGCGGACAGTTCTTGTGCATACGGTTTCCTCAACATCCCCAACATTTGAGTGGTTCTCTTATCTCTTTTGGATCTCTCAGCTTGTCTCCCATCATTCTTGCTTACTTAGTCACAGCTTGTGATGGCTGGATTTGCTGATTTTGGAAGTTAGACTATTTGAAACCTTTCTTCCTTTGGTCAAACTTCTCTTTATTCTTGTCCTTCCATGCCTTATGGATATCAAGTCTTCTTGTTTTATGACCATAACAATACTTGGCCTTCCTTATAGCATCTTCTAGAATTCTAAGTTCATAAAACTAAATTCTGTCTTTGTATGACTAACTTTATCCCACTCAAACAACACTGAATCTTCACTTTATCATCTTTGATGTATCTAAAATACCTCAACAAATCCAAGAATTTGTTTGCATATTCTTCCATGGTCAGTTGTCCCAATCTCACCTCATGGAACTCTTTGATGTTATCATCATAGTACCTACTAGAGAGGTACTTCTTCTTGAAATATTTCTTGAACTGCTACCACACGATCTTTCTGTCATTGATCTTCTTCACTTACCTGTGGTGCTCCCACCATATGGATTCTCTTCCATTCAGATTGAAGATGGCTACTCTTTCCTTCATAGTTCCCGAGTAGTCTTGGACTTGGAAATATGTTTTCATCCCAAGAAGCTAAGATTTATATTCTTGACCAGTCTTTACCTTACCAATGAAGGTAGGAGGCATTTCCTTCTTAAATTCATCACATGAACTATTTCGATAACAACTCTTCCTCTTATTCTTTTGAGATGAAGAGATTGAAACCCTAGTGGATCTTTTAGAGTCAGACGATCCACTAGAATACCTTTTTCTTCTTCTAGTACTGCTCCTACTTCCTTCCATAATTACTACCCAATGCCCATAATTCATCTTCCTTTGGATGTATATCAAACTCGGCAGCATGGTTGCGTTCAGCTGATTCTGCTCTTCCTAAGCTTTAGTCATTATTTTATTGTATTCTCTGCAACTTTTCAATCACATCCTTAGGATTCTCATGGCGACTGCAATATCTGAGGGGGTTTCTTGATATCTCCTTCCATTGGATTTTCTCTCAAAATTTCCAACCCATATGTTCTCCCCCATGGAATCTGCCTCGAAATCATAGGGATCCTGTGCATCATTCATACTGTTGATTCTCATGGATGAGGCAAAACAAACTTTTCCAAACTACACTATGACTTTACAAAATGTGTTAATAAACATATTTTTAGTTGCGTAACAATTTCAGAAAAAGCACCATTGTTAGCTGCGATGTTGCAACCAAAAGATATGAACTATTCACTTGTCCCATCTAGGCCCAATATTGTAACCATTATCTTTGATACCATGTTGTCATGTACCCTCCCCTCTTCTAGCACATTGTAGTGTACCCGCCCCTCTGTAGGGCTTATGAGGAGAAGAACATGACTTCAAATGCTCTCTATGATAGCTCGATGTCCATGCACCCGATGCCCATACACCTGATTGATATGCATAAAAATCTAAAAATTATTTTTTCTTTCTCTTTACACATAGTCATGGGTCATGTTTATCCTTTTAAATTAATTCTTAGGCTTTGAAACCACTGTTATAGTTGTTATGTAGCTTATAGATCCACTCTGCCACCAATAAGTCGTTTCCACACTAAAACTGGTTTTTTTGCCTTCCATCTTTCACCTTCTTCCTTCTACAGTGTAGCTTGCGGTAGATGGAACTATGAAAAATGCCACTATGATTTCATGCCTTTCTTGATTCCTCTTTCTGCTTCCCATTACAGACTTCTGGAATCAGAAACTTAACATATGATGAAATCATCTCACCACATTCCACCTTCTGCATTCCGCCTTTTCTCCTTCCACTGCAGACTTTGGGAATCAAAATCCTAACATACGAAAGTATCATCTCACCACATTCCGCCTTCTGCATTCTTGCTTTTCTCCATCCGTTGCAGACTGCGGGAATCAGAACCTTAACATGTGAAAGAATAATTTATTCACATTTACACCTTCTGCATTCCTCCTTTCCTCCTTTCACTACAGACTGTGGGAATCGGGAACTTAAAAAACAACACCTTCATTTGTTCACCTTTTGCTTTCCACCTTACACCTTCTATAGATGGACTCTGGATCACGAAAAACCAACACTTGTCATTATTTTTATTTCTGATTTTCACCTCCCACCTCTCGCCTTCCAGTGCAGACACCAAGTTGCAGAAACCTACACTTTACCTCAGAATTTTTTACTCTTTTTCTCCTTTGCCTTCTGCTTTTGACAGGAATATTCTGGGGTGCGGAGAACCAACATTCTTCCTTGTTCTTTTTCCCTTTTCCACCTCCCGTCCTCTGCCTTCCGCAGGCGGATTCCAGTGTGCAGAAATGCTTAAGTCATATGCATTCTGACTCTGTAACCAGGCTTCTAGCCTTCACGAACTTAAGAAAATGTATTGAAACCAAAAACAAATGGAGATGTAAAATGCAGGGACATTTAATCAACATTAACCTCTACTTAATTCATTAATAGCCATTCAACATCATCAGTATATTCATAAGAAAATACCTTGCATAAATAATACAACAGAGAATACTTAGTTTGAATAAGAAGTTGTTCCACAACTAGCTATGTCGCTGTAATGTTCCACCCAACCATAAGCCAGTTGTGTTCATCAATATATCAACACAACAACCACCCTCAATTCGGGCATGATTTCCACAAGGAACTAGGGAACAACGGGCACACACAAAGCTAGACATATCAACACAATCAAGCCAACCTATAGTTAGGTTTATAAGACTGTCCAAATAAGCCAGTAAACAATTGGGTTATCAGGATGCAGGAAACAAGACAATACACTGCTAGGTTTATCGGGGTACTCATCCAAGCCAGCTTATAGTTGGGTTTATCAAACTACAAGCAGTCAAGCCAACATTCACATTGAGGACCAGCCAAGCCAACTAACAAATGGGTTTATCAGGCTACTCATCCAAGCCATCTCACTGGTGGGTTTATGATGCTTCTCATCCAAGCCAACTCACTATTGGGTTTATCAGGTTGTCCAACCAGGGGTCACACATGGCCAAATGCACAACAAGACATACCCAATCCAACTACAGTTGGGTTTATCAGGCTCCTCAGCCAAGCCAATATACGATTGGGTTTATCAAGCTTCCCAACCAAGCCAATATCCAACTAAGTTTATCCGGGTGGTAGCTAAGCCAATCTACCTTTGGGTTTATGAGGATGCTAAGGTAGTGGAAATGAAGAATGGATAAGCAAGTGGCTCATTGAAAAGGTAGGGACACCACCACAAGCTCTATCTGTCCTGGCATCCACAATACCTAAATACCTAAGAGAAGGAAGTATCCCCTTCTCTGCTAGATAGTCCCTTGGGATATACCTTCCCTTCCAGTGCTCTTTAGGATGTGAATAGAGGATTCACCAGCCACTGTTATCTTTTTGTGAGGTTCCTCTCTTCATTAAGTTTATCAAGTCCATTCGATGTCTCTTCCACTCCTAAGTCTTGCATATAGTTCATACCCAAACCATGGCACACCACAACAAACCACAAGGTAACACAACAACACAAGGATCCACTCTGTAACACGAGAAACCAAGGTTCCATACCACTCTATCATCTAGGAAAAAACATGGTTTAGACCACTCTATAACACAGAGAATCACTGGAGAATGCATAGCAGTACTTTTCTATATCGTGTTGCATTTGCAATCAATGAAAAAAATTGAACAACCACACCAACCTCCTTTCGTGACTTAGGATAGTGAATCACGCATAATTCCCCACAACCACAATGAACAACCTCCTTCCCTTCTTTCTGGCAACTAATGGATAAGGGATGAATGACTCGGGTACGCATTCACGTGCTTACTTACTTTATAAGTATGAATGTGGCTTCCCCATACTACACACTGTAGGGTTTTTGAGACTGTATGATGGTTCAGTCATGAAATTGACTGCCATGCCTTACTCTTCCCAAGGCATTAACTTAATTAACCGGTCTTCTAGAAGAATTGAATGATTGAGTGCGGAGGACAAAAAATTAGCTGATGATTTATGAGTTTTCCCATTGACATTTGGCCTCACCGTATGGCTTGAGCAGTTTGACTAACTCCCCTCCCTATTCCTTGCAAAATCATGCCCCTGACTAGTTGTGGTATTTTATTAAATTGCATATTTATATGATGGCTTCAAAATATAATGTGCCTGACTTAGCACTATACCCATTGGCATCATCCTCGATCACCGATACACAAAACACCAAATCAATGGAAGGGACTTGGCCTTGAGCTCCTTTCCATGATTTCAATATAATATATACATCATGTACAATGTTAATACCATGGGGTCAAAACCAAGGTGTTACAAAGACATATAAAACAACAATCATACATGTTTATGTGTCAGTCATACGATTTGAAATACAAGACATGTTACTATGTCATATGTTGTTTTTAACCAACTAGATTTTAATTCCAAGATTCTCCAACTCTTTAAAAAATGTTTCCAAATATATTCCCTATAAAAACAAATTTTCATCATCTAACATAGAAAAGATAGGTCAGTTGATATATGTTCTTTTCGTCATTTTGTCCATCTTCCATTGACATAAAGCTATTAAAATATTGTCTATAAAAACTAGTTTAAAATTAAAATTTCAATTTTATCCATTTCATAATGCAATTTTATATTGTAATTATCAATCTAAATTCATTGCAATAAATAAAAACACAATTTCAAATACTGCAAAAAGGGATATGTCCAATTGTTACTGACCCAAATGGCACTTCTCCGTCCAAGAGTCTACACTTCATATGTTGGCACACAAAAGGACACTTATGGATTGAAGGTTGCCTAAACACTATAGATGGGAATGACATGAGATGCATTCACTATCCAACCAGCTTTCCATTTTACCTTTTCATATGTTGAATGCTGTATGCAACTATCACCACAACAACTCACGTACATACGCGACTATCTCCATAGCATCCCGCGTACTGTATGCTAGTATCTTCATTGCAACCCGCATACAGATCTATACACAAGTTTCCCTTATAGCAACTCGCATGTCATACGTGGGTTTCCAATATAAATACTCACATACACATCCATTCGACATTAAAATAATAAAACATGATTAATGGAGATTTGTTGAGCCCTAATCATTAACTATCTCAACTGTCTCAACTTCCTAAACTTTTGAAACTGCTCTATTTCCTAAAGTATAAATAGAGGCCTTGGGGAGGGTATTAATCAATCAATTTTGGAGAGAAAATTTATGTTGGTTGTATATATTCAGAAGTATTTGGAGTAGCAGAACTCGGAATCCTTTGGTTGCAAAGGAGTCCTTGTTTCAAGCGTTGGGTTGTACACTTATCTCATTCACTATTGTTAATAAAGAGAATTCTTCTTCCAACCTTGTGTTGAGTCTCTTTCATGTATCATTGTTTGATGAATATTTTTGATTAAGCACTATATATATTGTTCATCTAACTTGTCATATATACATGTATAAGATTATACTTAAAGAATTGTCTCTTTGCAGGTGAAGCAGGTGCATCCTTGAAAGCTTTGGAGAGGAGCAGAGTGGGAGAAGACAAAGCTTGGATCAACTATTGTTAATCAAGTGAGTCCACTATATATTCCTATTTCCTTTCTATACTTTAAATTTGATTGTCTGCAAGTTTTAGAAGTACATTGGTAACCCCAGACCCTCGGTTACAAGGGTGTTTATTCCTGAAAAACAGAACTGGCGACCTTGTTGGGGAGCCCAGACTGCTGTGGGTTATTTCTGTTTACCATTGCCCATTCTTTTCCTTGATTGTATGTGTGGTCTACTGTCTTGGTTCATGATTAAGGTATTTTTTGAAGACCTTGAAAAATTTCTCTTTTATTAGAAAATTTTATACCTGTACGCAGGTTTCTCTTGCAGACAATCGCGTACAGAGGCGTATGTACGTGGGTTGCTCTCTAGGACAGTCGCGTACAAGCCTGAGTATTCAAATTTTTGGGTTAGGGTTTTTCTTGTCGCTGTCCCTTTATAAAGTTTGTTTGCTGGTTGGTATTCCTTATAAGCATTGCAATGTCAGTTTGATGACCTTGTTGGCCACACCTTGTGCTTTCTTGTGAACCCCTTGAGTTCTATTGTTTAGATTGTATTTTGTTTGCAACTTGAAGTGGATTTGCCTGTTTGGGTTCTAGGTTCAAATGTTGTTGTCTGAATCAGTGATTAGGGTTCTAGACACTGTTTTACCCTTTTCTATCTCTGAATAGTATTGGTTTGTCACTTTCCTTTGTTTGATCTCAGTGATTTCCATTCATTGTGTCTGCCCAAGCTAGGGTTCCAAGTCTTCCTTAGGTGGTAGATCTTTGGTTTTATTAATATGTTTTAATTCACTTTGCTTACTCTATACAGTTAGTTTAATTCAAGGATACTCAAGAATTGTGCATTTAGGTGCATAGTAGTTGTCTATTTGTTTTTCTTACATTACTTGCTTGCATTAGTTGATAGCCTGTTTTTCTTTTGCATTTATAAAAGAAAAAAAAACACATGTTTGCTTTATATGCATGTAGATTAGGTTTTTAGTCTATATTGCATGGCATATCATTGTTTTTGAAAAAATAAATAAAAATAATTTTTTCTTTTGTGGCTTTCAAGTTTATATTTGAAAAATAAATAGAATACATTTTTTCCTTTTGCATTTCATTTCTCTTTGCTTAGTCATTTTGTTTCAACTTTGAGTCAAAACACCACATAAGTTTCACACCATTTACCCTCTGACTAAAAACAACCCTTAAAATAAACGATATAATTTAAAAATTATTAGTAAGTTTCATTTTATATGGTCATACACCAACTAGCTCAGGCTAGACTTGTGGATTAGGGAGTTTCAACTCTCCACAAGTGTTAAAATTCAGATGTAGTTGGCCAATCACTAGGTAAACCCTTTTCTATGTTGATTGTATCTGGGAAGATCCTCTCAAACGGGAGTTAAGCACGAGGCCACGTGGAGGCTTTGATTGAGGAGATAACCCTCTGATTTCTTATTGAAATGTAAACCAAGTTTTTTGTGCATCTTGGGATTCTGTCTTGGACAGGGTTTCAGGATTTTCTATCTTTCCCATGCATACGAACTAGGCTTGCGACTGTCCCCCAAGATTGTCAATATAGTTAAGGTAGCCTTTAGTCTCTTTGACATCTAGGGTTCATACACAGGTACACCGGAAGGCTATTTCTGGTTGACCTTGGACGGGCTTGGAAGGTAACCCTGGTAGAAGGTGTGGGAGGGTGGTGGGTGATTCCTCCACTTGTGCCTAAGAACATCTACAGGGACGCCAACTAACTGTCTCTCAGCTTTATTTCGGAAAGCATATCGTATACGTGTTTGTCTGTTTGACTTTGGGAATTTTTTAGTGAGTGCTGTGTGGTTTGTCTGTACTTAGTGTGCCTTTAGGTGTGTTCTTTGTAATTTTGGTTGCCTGTAAACCTCAGACTTTGCCTCCTAGTTTGAAACTATGGATAACACCCCTTTGAACACCAACCAAGAGGTCCCCATGCTGGGAACTCCTTGTACTATTCCTCTCATAGGGAATGTTGGTGTTCCTTTGATGGCCACCTTGAATCTACCTCGATTCACCTTAGGGCTATCGGTGTAGTTGTTTTCCACTCCAACGGCCATTAATGCTCTTGATGCTTCTCAAGTAAGATCCTTATATCAAGGGCATCAAAACACTGCTTCCCCTTCACCTGTAGTTGATTCTCCTCCTCCTTGTACCTCATGCGGTGAAAGTACTAATACTAGTAACCGATAGTCTAAAAGGAGTAAAAGAAGGAGGAATAGGAAGAAGGCACATAAGAAAGGGGGAATTCGTTCAACCTCTGCAAGTCAAGCAGAACCTCACCACCCTGCCTCTGAATTTCATCATGGGGTAACCTATCCAACCTCTGCAGGTCATGTTGGATCTAAGCACTCAACCTCTACAAGTGAAGTTGATCTTCACCATCCAACCTCTATTGATCATGCTGGTGGGATCATTCCAACCTTTCGAGGTCACATCGGATCCAGTCACTCATCCTCTGTAGTTCATGCTGAGGGCACCCGTTCAACCTATTTCGTTCAAGTTGAACCTCCCCATCCAAACTCTACAAGTCATGTTGGATCCATCTACCAAGCCTCTGAAGTTCATGCTAGGGGCACACACTCAATTGCTGCAAATAATGTTGACCCTAACTATTCAGCTTCTGTGTTTCATGCTGGTGATGCTCGTCTAGCATATGGAAGTCATGTTGGACCCAGTCTCTTAGCCTCTGCAAGTCATGCTGGGGGGAGTCATTCAGCCTCTGTGGTTCATGCCGGAGAGAATCTGTCATCCACTGTGAGTCATGTTGACACTGTTGAAAAGACTACCCATTCAAAACACAAGCCCAAGTTTCCTTGTAAGCTTTGTGAGGGAGACCACCTTACCTATAAATGCCCTTCTATTGAAGAGGTAAGAAGAGTTTGGTTTCATGGTCATCCCATTTTTGAACAACCTGTAGTTTCTCAACACCCTACTCAACCTTTTTGTTTGATCAAGCAGTC
This sequence comes from Pseudotsuga menziesii, assembly GCA_001517045.1. Taxonomy (NCBI): domain Eukaryota; kingdom Viridiplantae; phylum Streptophyta; class Pinopsida; order Pinales; family Pinaceae; genus Pseudotsuga; species Pseudotsuga menziesii. The sequence goes on from LPNX011062945.1 coordinate 158,656, forward strand.
GAACCAATCTCAGATTTGGTCGATACCACTCTTCTGCCAGAGAGTGATCCTGATGTGATTGAACCAATGTTATCTTTGGTCAATTCGACTCTCCCTACGGAGAGTGACTTAGATGAAGCGGTTGAATCGATTTCATTATCGATTAATCCCACTCTTCCTTTGGAGAGTGAAGTGTCTGTTAGTCACATTTTCTTCACTGCCAGTTCAGAACTTACTGAACAAGGGGGCACTGAACTCATTTCAGATCAACCCCCACCAACCTCTTGGATTGCTTCCTTTGATTGGCATAGCCTAGTTGAGCCACACCTTCCTTATAATGCACCTTCCCAGATAAAGTTCAAAGTTGAACCATACATGATTGATCATTGTATTGTTGATGAAGGATCTTCGGTTAGTATCTTGTCTTCTTGTGCTTGGCGAGGCATGGGATCTCCTAGCTTTGTGTCGACTGCTAGTCAGTTACTAGAGTTTGATAGAAGAACTTGTATAGCCTTGGGAATTATTTCTCAAGCACCTATTACTTTGGGTGGGAAGAACGTCTTAGTTGACTTCATGGTGATAGAAGACCCCTTGGACTTCAATATGATCCTTGGACGTGATTATGTCTATGCCATGCAAGTTGTGGTGTTAACATTCTTTCATGTGATGTACTTTAATCATGGCGAATAAATTGTCACTATCGATGAGTTGGATTTTCTTGATCCTTCTCCTGACCCAACTATAGACCAGATCTTTCCTTTATCGATTCCCATTGTTTATATAGACACTACCCCATCACAGGTGAGCTATGTGGCCTCATGTCCTTTGCATTCAATTGCTACTGAGAAGTAGCCTCTGTTTTCTTGCTTACCTTCTCGGGACTTGGTCCCAGCAGTTGAACATGTGAGTCATCCTATACAGACTATGGAGTGTGCTCTTCACTCTGTTGATCCAGTTTAAAGTTTAGAAATGTGTCCTATCTCGGATGATCTCCTTCATTTAGATGGAGTCTTCATAGATTCTTTGATATAGTTTGATCTTCTCTTGTATGTTGGTTTAGTTGTGACTAAGTCTAACCCTAATTTTCCTAGTAAGCTTGACCTTTGTTCTTATGTTGGTCTTGTTGAGTCTCTTGACTCTTCCTTTGAACAACAAGTCAGTGATCCTGATGAGTTTGATTTTTCTTATGAATTTTTCAACTCCCGCGATACTAAGTTTGTTCCTACATACTCTATATCCCTTATTGATTTTTTCTCTCCTTTTGAGGATGATCTTACTGATTATAAAACCTCAAGCCTTGGTGCTATAGAATCTTCTTCGGTTGATTCTACCTTGAATTTAACTTTTGTAGAAGATAGCAAAGTCACATGTGTTTCTTCCAAAGTGACCCGCGTCGAATATTTTCTTCTAAATATGATTCTAATGTTGTTGTTTCTTGGAGACAGGATTTTTAGTTGGATTCACAACTGTTTACTAGCCTTGTCTTGTTCTTCAAGCTGTAACTGCATTTGCATGTTCCCTGCTCACGCTTATGAGCTTGATGTCAGCTTTCATGCTTTTAGCTCATTGTATAAGCCCTCATCTTTGTTCCCATAATCGCTAAGCCTTGTATCATTTTTCCTTCGCAACTTGACACCTTTTACCTTGAGGAGACGTTCCCTGAGTGTCTTTACCTTGCTCATGTTCCTTGCATTATGCATAGGTTTGTTCCTCACACTTGGAACTAGTTTCGCTTTCCCCTGACACTTGTCTACTTGTATTTAGAGCATTATTTTTGCTCTCCTTCAAGCTTGTTAAAAATAGTAAGGAGGTTGCGAGTTGAATTTTCCGAAATCGTTAAAACTTCATGGGAAAGATATGGACTTTCTTTAGGCCCAGGTCTGACTCCTCAAAACAGATTTGATTGTTGAGTTAACTTGTTCGTTCAAGATCGTTAAGAATATGTGAAGGGGCATCCACATTGGTGGTAGGTTATCTCTTTCTCAGACCATGTGGAATAATACGAGAAAGTAACACTCTCTTTTCTTCGGAATTGAGAAGAGTATTCTCAGGAATAGGTTTATCACTTTTCTGGACCTGAGGGACTAAACTTACGGAAAAGGAACCGCCGGTATGAGCTTAGTTTTCTCTTTTTCGTGCTCTAGACCAAAACATGAAAAAGATTCCGAGTGTACTTTATGTCTTTGTCATGCTCATTAAACCCTAAATATCAAAGCATCAAGTTTATTGTTGTAAGCCCCATTTCTTGTAATCAAATGGATCTTTCTGAGTGATCTTTCCTTCCTTCACACTTGTAAAACTAAAGCTATATGCTTCTTTTGAAGGAGCATTGGGTAGGTGGTAATTTAACCTTTTTCGGACCTCCCTGACTAAATACGAAAAAGGTGTGCCTTACTTCTTCGGAAGCTAAGAGAGTTCTTCAGTGGTATGTTTTATACTTTTCCGGCCTCATGAGACTAAATTGGATGAAAAAGGACCCCGCTGGAGTATTTGTTGGAGTATTTAGATTCTCTAAATGTGAAAGCAACAATTGAGCATGTACTAGTTTAGGCTCATTAAATCCATGAATTAGTGACACTATAAAGCATTATTGTCTCTTCTCTTCAATCTTGTTAAAAAATGAAGAGAGATCCGAGTTGACTTTCCTGGACTCGTTAAAATTTAACAAGGAAGGTAAGGAAGAAGTTTTCTCTTGGTTTTTCAGGTAGTGGCAGCATGTCATCCTTGAACATAGCACTCTCTATTTTTTTCGATACCCATGTCTCAGTGTTCACTTTCAGCTTAGCTATTACTTCCAGTTTATTACTCCTCCTCTTGTCAGCTCTACTTGGGGAATCTGATCATGTCTCCTATATGACAGATAAGTCTAGTTTTTCTATCTATAAAGTTAAAATTTGCCTTGGTTCATCTCTGTGTCATGCTCACTGTTCAAGGACTTAACTCAATGTCTAATCTATATCTTAATCCCATCATTGCTATATCTATTATCACTTGTGTCTCCCTTCCTTTACCGACTTCCTAGTCACTCTTGTGATCCATTGGAGGATCTATTGCTTTCCTTATCACAGTATGGTTCTGCATCAGCACTTCCTGATGATGAAGATCTAAAGTTTTTACGATCATACCTTAGGATTCACTTTAATTATTGGTGAATTCCTTTGCTTCAGTTATCGATTATCACCTATTGACTGACAATTTGTTGAATCCACTCCATGTTTGACTTCAACCTACATTTATTCACATGGATTGGATTGTACTAGTTCTTTTGGGATAGTTTATGAATCCCTTAGTTCTCTATCTATGAACTAAGTTGCGCAAGATTATGTTCTATCCATTTACACAGCTTCAAAATATTTGAAGACTCATCATTATTGTATATTGTGGCTTTGATCCACCTTTGTAATACACGTGGTCTTGTACCCGTACTATATGATGTACTTAAACATTGTAAAGGATCTAGTGTTCCAATATATTGAACATGGCATCCTCAGATATGATTTTTTATATGACATTATTATGTATTTGTTTCAGGTACTAACTCTGCTCCATTGTTTTTCTGAGTTCTCCAAAGATAATGATTATAATGTATTTTGGCCATCGCTTCCCTCTGAACTCACACATTAAGGGGCATCTGTTATCAACCCAAATGGCACTTCTCCATCCGAGTGTCGACACTTCATATGTTGGTGCACAAAAGGACACTTATGGATTGAAGGTTGCCTAAACACTATAGATGGGCATGACATGAGATGCATTCACTATCCAACTAGCTTGCCATTTTACCTTTTCATATCTTGAATGCTGTATGCGACTATCTCCATAGCAACTCGCATACATACGTGACTATCTCCAGAGCATCCCACGTATTGTACACGAGTATATTCATTGCAAATCGCATACAGATCCATACGCGGGTTTCCCTTATAGCAACTCGCGTGTCATACGCGGGTTGCCAGTATCAATACTCGCGTACACATCCATTCGACATTAAAATAATAAAACATGATTAATGGATATTTGTTGAGCTCTAATCATTAACTATCTCAACTGTCTCAACCTCCTCAACTTTCAAAACTGCTCTATTTCCTAAAGTATAAATAGAGGCCTTGGGGAGGGCATTAATCAATCAATCTTGGAGATCAAAGTTGTGCTAGTGGTATATCTTCAGAAGTATTTGGAGCAGTAGAACTCATAATCCTTTGGTTGTAGAGGATTCCTTGTTTTAGGCGTTGGGTTGTACACTTATCTCATTCACTATTGTTAATAAAGAGAATTCTTCTTCCAACCTTGTGTTGAGTCTCTTTCATGTATCATTGTTTGATGAATACTTTTGATTAAGAACTCTATATATTGTTCATCTAACTTGTCATATATACATGTATAAGATTGTACTTGGAGAATTGTCTCTTTGCAGGTGAAGTAAGTGCATCCTTAAAAGCTTTGGAGAGGAATAGAGTGGGAGAAGACAAAGCTTGGATAAACTGTCGTTAATCGGGTGAGTCCACTATATATTCCTATTTCCTTTCTGTACTTTAAAGTTTATTGTATGCAAGTTTTAGAAGTACATTGGTAACCCCAGACCCTCAGTTACAAGGGTGTTTATTCTTGAAAATCACCAATGCAAGTGACCCCATGATACATCTGTTATTTCGTCAGATATCTACAATATTTTTTAGTGAATTGAATTGACAAGCTTTGAATAACTGGGTGTAAATATTTGTACATGTTTTAATAATAGGATAAATTGTTTTGTATTTTATTTCTTCCCCATCACAGATTCACAATTGTCCATGATTCTAGCAAAAATGGAAGAGAAGGGAGTAAGTAGTTAACTAAATTAAATGAATACCACAAAGGTAGATCGAAGTTAATTCCCAAGGACTATGCAATGAAATTTGATCAAGTTTCCAAAGTGAATCAATGATGAGGGGCATGTTCTCTTTGTATTGGATGCACTGTGACTAATAAGGTGGATGGGAACTATACATGAGAGCCGTTAGCACTACAGAAACTGTGGGGATATATGCAGTCTTATTTTTCCAATAACCATGTCAAACCCCATTAATTCACAATATTTATTCTACATCCTTTCGGTCCTGTCTGAGTAATGCTCATCCTTTCCTCGAGTTCCCTTTACCTGCGAAACAATGCAAACTCTCTATCTAATTTAAAAAAACAACACAACAAATATTGAAGTTGAAAATTGATACAATAAACTCAACTCAACTATTCTTGAAACACTACAATCAAACATATCTCTGACAATAAAAATACCACTTGAATGAACCTCTAGTCATTGAGATTTGAACCTCAAAGAATAGTTTTTTGTACTACTATAAAATTACCTTTTGCAGAGCCTTGACGCACTTTGTGCATCCCTGGTAAGAAGGAGTGTTATAGTTTCTCTGAAGATCCTTGAGGGGAGTTGTGCAATTTCTATGGAGATCTTTGAGGAACTTTGTGCATCCCTGGTAAGAACGGGTGGTGTGGTTTCTCTCCAGGGGCTCGAGATGCAGAAAGGGGTGCAAGTGCATTGTGGTGGGTGAAGATATTGAAGGCATTACTAAAACAATAGTAGTAATAAACAAACATATTTTTATAATCATGTGGTAATCATATAGAGAAAGCTTTTGAAGAGTCATGCCACAAACAATTTATGAGATTTGTTTCTAAAAAAAAGTATGGGATTTGTTTCCAATATGAAGGGTGAGAATTGTTTTGAATAGTAAGTTTGAGATTTGTTTGCAATAAGAATTTGGAACAAAATTAGGTAAAAAACAAAAAACTAGAACTTTCCTCCTTAACTTAGGAAGGATGAGATTTGTTTCAATAGGAATTTTGAGATTTGTTTCCAATATGAATATGGAACAAAATTAAATAAAAAGAAACAAAAGAAACTATCCTCTTAACTTATGGAATTTTGCATGCATTTTATTTATTTTCCCTCTAGATTTATTTAATCTTTATTTTTATGGTATAGCACCAATTAACTTTTGAAAAAATTATAATAGAAATTAAAATAAATAAGTAAAATATAAAAAAGATGGAACGTGGAACAAAATTTGAGATTTGTTTCCAATAGGAATATGGAACAAAATTAAGTAAAAAGCAAAAAAATGAAACTTTCCTCATAACTTATGGAAGTTTGCATGCATTGTTTTTATTTTCCCTCTATTTATTTAATCTTTATTTTTATTGTATAACACTAATCAACTTTTGAAAAATTTCTAATAGAAATTAAAATAAATATGTAAAATATAAAAAATAACTAAACCTAATGATGCAATTTACACATTTCAAAAGATTAAATAGATTTGCACAAAATAATAGTTTCTGTAGTAGGAAGATATAAAAATATACATGGAACAAAATTAAGCTAACATAACAAAAAAAATAACTCATATCAGCTTACAATTTATTAGCTTAACAACTATGAACCTAATAACTCAACAACTCATGTAGAGTCATTAAAAATTTCACGAGAATAAATTATATCAACCAAACCTAGAAAACCCAATTGGTCTACCTGCCATAGGTTCTTGCTTCATAAATCTATAAATAAGTGTCGTATTTACACGAAGTCGGACATGCATGGACATAAAATGGATTCAGTAGAGATATTTACGAGTTCATGGGTATCAACCACTACAACAAGACTCATGATGCTTGTTTTGATGATATTCTTCTTCTATGAATATTGTTTGAAGATGAAGAAAACAAGCAATCAAGAAGTAGTGCAGTTTCCTCCAGGACCAGTTGCATGGCCAGACCTTAGAGGGGTTGCTGATGCTGCAATCAATGTTGAATCTACAACAAGGATAAGTCACACATTGGTACATATACTTGAATATTTGTAATTTTATAGTTCATTTGTATTTTCTATGGACATGAATGATGTCTAACTATTTTATAATTTGGTGAATGTAGCCACACCTTGGCCCATTAGTGCATGCGACCAAGGTTGATGTTCAAGCTACAAATCCTCTTTCTACTGAAGAAACCAAGTCTCATTCCCAGGAACAAATATTCTCTATTAGATGTTCATTATTTACATAATGGGTTAGTACTTTCTCATTCATGTACATGGTTATAATTGTTGAGATAATTGACATAGTTTTTTTTTATTTGCAGAGAGACTCTCTGTAAGGAGGAGGACACTAGAGGAATATATACCCCGAATGGATTTAGTGAGTGTTTGTTTTATGTACAATTGAGTCGTATTTTAAAATTTCAAACTTTTTTATTGCTGGAAATTACTAGTTCAGTTACTTGATCAAGAATATTTCCATTAATTTGCAATTTCCATAGATGCAGAGTGGTTGTGGACAGAGGAAACAAGCATCAAAGTCGGGGAAAAAAAAGAGAAAGTTAGAGTTTTGATGTGTTAGTCTAGGACAAATATGTATTTTTCTGTACAAGAGGAAGTTAGAGTATAGGGGCATAGTCTAGGACATTTGTACTTTTGTTTGCATGTACATCAATGGTGGTTTTTATAATATTAACAGGACATATAAGGGCCTTATATTTTTGTATGATAGCTTTGATGATATAAAATATATTTCATATCAAGGCTCTTGAGATCTTCACGGTTCAATATTTTAAGTGTGATCATACACGTAGGGACAAGAATGTTTCTATGTGTAATGTTCCCAATTTTTTTATGGATTTTACAATTGCATGGAGACATCATTTATAAATTTGAGAAAAATGCATAATTACAATATTACGTAATGACAACAATATACATTTAAATTGTTTTTTACCACGATCCAATTGCATATACAATGTTAAATTATATTCACAAACATGGAACACACCTAACACACATAAGCACCCAACACAACTAAGTGGAATACAAAATCACCTTACCCACATAACAACCTAACAAACTTTTAAAGGATGCACGAAGTTGACACACCTAAGTGATGCACCTATGTGGTATACATAAATGAAATTGGTGTTTGGCATGATGTGTTTCATCTAACAAATATATGGGATACACATCAAACCTAAAATTATTCGAGTATAAGATTGATTAAAAATAATGGTTATGATTATATCTTACACATTATGTATATCCTACACATTATTTTATCATTTTGTTAATGTACATGGCATTTGATGAATCACCTCGAGGAACAAATTTGTAAGAGATAAAAATTATGTGTGATTTTATTATAGTTTAAATTGATTGGAGAAGTACTATTCTGAATCTTGTTTTATAAATTTATGTTTATGGTGTAATATTCGAAACATTAGTAGTGTGAAGATATATATTTTGTAAGAATGGCGTAATGGTTGGCCACTTGCTTCTAAACATAAACATGTTCCATTACATGGTTAATGAAGTAATGGAATTGTCTCCTAAAAGGTTTATTATGGTGATAGGGAGAATTTAGATAGGGAACTTTCCAAGGAAGAGTTTTTCACTACATTGTCTTATATGAAGAATTCTAAATATATAGGTATATGTGAAATGATTATATCCTCTTGTGTTTTATAGACCATAAATATGGGATACTATTGATGATGAGATGGTTTACAACTACTTTCAACCTGACACTCTTCCTTTGTTTAAAGTGGAAAATGCTAGGTTTATGTGAAACTTGAGTTTTTAGACACATTTTTCTCTTCCTTAGGGTCCATGTTCAGTGCTAAAAAAACAACTTTTGATTAGTATGTTTGGATGTCTCTCTGGACTGCACCCATATTTCTTAGCCTTATATCAATTCTATTGTTGTTGCATGATGTTTGGGGATTCCCTTTCGAGTTGTGTTGTTTTCAATCATACTATGGGATTGATGTTTCAAGAGGTCACCACCTATGTTTCGTATCTAGTACCATAACGAAATTCCATTTGGAGGGGATTTCATATTCCTCAAGCATATCATCTTTCTTATCCATCCTATCGGTTTCTTTTTATTTTACTATTACGCCTATTCGCATGGAATTTTGTTACCTCATACTTCCTTCTTTCCATCGTTAACTCATGTGGATAACTGGTTTCTCGGTTCTTATTCCAGGTCTCCACGTTCTTCATTGCTTTAGCCATTTCCTCCTGCATTTCATCATGCAAATTCTCACATCTCCTCAATGACTAGGCTAAATTAATATGGAAACAACCTTCTTTTGAATTTCCAGTCTTCCCCATCATAGATTCACAATTGTCCATGATTCCAGCGAAAATGGAAGAGAAGGGAGTAAGTTGTTAGCTAAATTAAATTAATACCAGGAAGGTAGATCGAAGTTAATTCCCAAGGAATATGTAATGAAATATGATCGAGTTGCTGAAGTGAATTGACGATGAGGGGAATGTCCTCCTGGTATTAGATACATTGTGACTGATAAGGTGGATGAGAACTATACATGAGAGTTGTTATCGCTACAAAAACTGTGGGGATATATGCAGACTTATTTTTTCCAATAACCACATCAAACCCCATTAATTCACAATCTTTATTGTACATCTTTTTTATCCTTTCTGAGTAATGCTCATCCTTTCCTCGAGTTCCCTTTTCCTGTGAACCAATGCAAACTCTCTATGTAATGTAAAAAAACAACACAACAAATATTGAATTTGAACATTGATACAATAAACTCAACTAAACTATTCTTGAAACACTACAATCAAACATATCTCTGAAAATAAAAATGCCACCTAAATGAACCTCTAGTCATTAAGATATGAACCTGAAAGAATAGTTTTTTGTACTACTATAAAATTACCTTTTGTAGATCCTTGACACACTTTGTGCATCCCTGGTAAGAAGGAGTACTGTAGTTTCTATGGAGAGCCTTGAGGGGAGTTGTGAAATTTCTCTGGAAAGACTTAAGGCATTTTGTGCATCCCTGGTAAGAAGGGGTGGTTTGGTTTCTCTCCAGGGGCTCGAGTTGCAGAGAGGGGTGCAGGTGTATTGTGGTGGGTGGAGATATTGAAGGCATTATTGAAATAATAGTAGTAATAAACAAACATATTTTTATAATCATGTGGTAATCATATAGAGAAAGATTTTGAAGAGTCATGCCACAAAAACTTGATAAGATTTGTTTCTAAAAATAGTACGGGATTTGTTTCCAATATGAAGGGCGAGATTTGTTTTCAATTGTAAGTTTGAGAATTGTTTCCAAAAAGAATATGGAAAAAAATTAGGTAAAAAGAAAAAAACTAGAACTTTCCTCCTTAACTTAGGAAGGATGATATTTGTTTGAATAGTAAGTTTGAGACTTGTTTCCAATAGGAATATGGAACAAAATTAAATAAAAAGCAAAAAATGAAAATTTCCTCTTAACTTATGGAAGTTTGCATGCATTTTATTGATTTTCCCTCTAGATGTATTTAATCTTCACTTTTATGGTATAGCACCAATTAACTTTTGAAAAAATTATAATAGAAATTAAAATAAATAAGTAAAATATAAAAAATCTGGAACATAGAACACAAATTGAGATTTGTTTCCAATAGGAATATGGAGCAAAATTAAGTAAAAAGAAAAAAATGAAACTTTCCTATTAACTTATGGACCTTTGGATGTATTTTATTTATTTTGTCTCTATTTATTTAATCTTTATTTTTATGGTATAACACCAATCAAATTTTGAAGAAAATCTAATAGAAATTAAAATAAATAAGTAAAATATAAAAAATAACTAAAACTAATGATGCACTTTACACATTTCAAAAGATTGAATATATTTGCACAACTTATAATAGTTTCTATAGTAGGAAGAGATACAAAATATGGAACATGGAACATAATTTGAGATTTGTTTCCAATAAAAAATATGGAACATGGAGTAAAATTAAGCTAATATAACAAAAAAATAACTCATATCAGCTTAAAATATATTAGATTAATAGCCATGAACCTAATATCTCAACAACTCACGTAGAGTTATTAAAAATTTCACGGGAATAAATTTATCAACCAAACCTAGAAAAGCCAACTCGGCTACCTGCCATAGGTGCTTTCTTCATAAATATATAAATAAGTGTCATATTTACATGAAGTTGTACATGCGTGGACAAAAAATGGATTCAGTAGAGATATTCACGAGCTCATGGGTATCGACCACTACAACAAGACTTACGATTCTTGTTTTGATGATCTTCTTCTTCTAGGGAAAATCGTTTGAAGATGAACAAAACAAGCAATCAAGAAGTAGTGCAGTTTCATCCAGGACCAGTTGCATGGCTAGACATTAGAGGGGTTGTTGATGCTACAATCAATGTTGCATCTATAATAAGCATAAGTCACACACTAGTACATCTACTTGAATATTTGTAACTGTACAGTTCATTTGTATTGTCTATGTACATGCATGATGTCTAACTATTTTATCATTTGGTGAATGTAGCCACACCTTGGTCCATTAGTGCATGCGACCAAGGTTGATTTTAAACCTATGACTCCTATTTCTACTGAAGAAACCGAGTCTCATTCCTAGGAACAAATATTCTCGGTTAGATGTTCATTATTTACATAATTGGTTAGTACTTTCTCATTCATGTACATGGTTATAATTGTTGAGATAATTGACATAGTTTTTTTATTCACAGAGAAGCATTGCAGAGACACTCTATGTAAGGAGGAGGACACTAGAGGAATATATACCCCGAATGGATGCAGTGAGTTTTTGTTTTATGTACAATTGAGTCGTATTTTAAAATTTCAAACGTTGTTATTGTTGGACAATACTAGTTCAGTTACTTGATCAAGAAATATTGTCATTGATTTGCAATCGCCAGAGATGCAGAGTGGTCGTGGAAAGAGGAAACAAGCATCAGAGTGAGGAAAAAACAAGAGAAAGTTAGAGTTTTGATGTGTTAGTACAGGACAAATATGTATTTTTCTGTACAAGAGGAAGTTAGAGTATAGGGGCACATTCTAGGACATATGTACTTTTGTTTGCATGTACATCAATGGTGTTTTTTATAATATTAACAAGCCATATAAGGGCCTTCTATATTTGTAATACAGCTTTCATGATATAAAATATATTTCATATCAAGGCTCCTGAGATATTCATGGTTCAATCTTTTAAGTGTGATCATACACGTAGGGCCAAGAATGTTTCTATGTGTAATGTTCCCAATTTTTGATGGATTTTACGATTGCATGGAGATATCAGTTATAAATTTGAGAACAATGCACAATTACAATATTACATAATGACAACAATGTACATTTAAATTGTTTTTTACCACAATCCAATTGCATATACAATGTTAAATTACATTCACAAATATGGAACACACCTAACACACATAAGCACCCAACACAACTAGGTGGAATACAAAATCACCTTACCCACATAACAACCTAACAAACTTTTAAAGGATGCACGAAGTTGACACACCTAAGTGATGCACATGTGTGCTCTACATAAATGAAATTGGTGTTTTGCATGATGTGTTTCATCTAACGAATATATGGGATACACATCAAACCTAAAAGTATTCGAGTATAAGATTTATTAAAAATAATGTTTACGATTATATATTGCACATTATGTATATCCTGCACATTATTTTATCATTTTGTTAATGCACATGGAATTTGATGAATCACCTCAAGGAACAACTTTGGAAGAGATGAAAATTATGTGTGATTTTATTATAGTTAAAATTGATTGGAGAAGTAATATTCTGAATCTTGTTTTATTATTTTATGTTTATGGTGTAATATTTGAAACATTCATAGTGTGAAGATATATATTTTGTAATAATGGTGTAATGGTTGGCCACTTATTTCTAAATATAAACATGTTCCATTACATGGTTAATGAAGTAATGGAATTGTCTCCTAAAAGGTTTATTATGGTGATAGGGATAGTTTATATAGGGAAGATTTTTCACTACATTGTCTTATATGAAGAATGCTAAATATATAGGTATCTGTGAATGTTAGAATAATCAACCCATAGCATTTACCCACTTAGACATTATTTCATTTATTTTGTCTTATTTTCCTAGTCCATGAGTCCCACCATGTGCAAGTTTTCAATTGCCTATACATAGAGCTAAAATTGCCATTATTGACTCATGGAGCGCTTGGGAAAGCCTTAGGAATCAAATATGCTTTATTCCTGGCCTCCTAGGCGCCCTTCTGCTTTTTCTGCTTTATTGCCTTCTTTTTCAGTGTTTTAAGGCACATAGGAAAGCAAGACTAGGTGAGGTGAATCAGCTTTGTTGCCTCTTCCTCCTCCACTCTTTCCTCCATGAAAAAGCATGTATGAGCTGCCATTTGACCACTCTTTAGCTTTCCCATGCGCCCTTTCTAATTCGTGGGGTCCTTGATAGATTTGGGATCAGCTTTTTACACCTATGGGGGATTTGCCTATTTTGGGTAAGCCTTCTTTATGCTAGATTTGGATGCTTCCTTATGCATTCTATTTGCTCATGTATTATATATATTTAGCAGCCTATGTTATTACAGGGTTGGCTATTGTACAGTCAGTTAATATAATTTTGTGTTACAGCTCCATATTCAGTCTCCATTGTTGATAATTTTGCATGATCAATTGTTAATTGCTGTGAGTGAAATTAATCTACTGCAGGAATGAATTTCTACATGGTATCAGAGCCATTGTAGGTTGTTACTCTCCTCCAAAAATTGTTTTGCAGGTTCGACATCAAGACTGGGAGCCTTCTACTGACAGCCAGGACAGGTTTTCTAAAGCTATGGATTCACAGAAAACTATCCTCACTCCCTTCAACTATTTTGAATGGAAAGCAGAGATGGAGATCTTGTTGAGAGCAAAAGGCCTCTACAGGGTGACTATGGAAACAAAAACAGAGCCCAATGCAGCTGCAAAGAATATCAAATGGCACAATTGGAGAGATGAGGCCTATGGCCTCCTATGTCTCAGTATTTCCCGAGACCTCCTTTTCCATCTCGATGGATTGACTTCACTGGATCAAGTATGGGAGAAACTTTTTGAACTCTTCGGAAAGACATATGAGATGAGGGGACACCAAATTGAAAATGAATTGATTTCCCTGAGTCCCAGTAATTTTGAATCACTGCAGTTATACTTCTACAAGTTCAAAGCACTAGTTTTGCAGCTGAAACAGTGTGGTATTGAAAAGAAAGATGAGCAACTCGTATTGTCCATCCTCTCAAAGCTAGGGCCTGATTACTCAGTCTTTGTTTCGACCTTCTATGCCACAAAACTCACAGCTTGAACCTGGAAGATGCCCGGCCTTGCATATTTCATGGAATCTCTCACACAGGAACAAGACAAGCTCGTGATGATGGGCACCATCAAACCTTCCAAAGACCAAGCTCTGGTTGCTGGAGATTCGAAGGTGGATTCAAAAAGAAAGAAGAAAGCTAAAAATCCACCTGAGAAAGGAAGAGACAAGAAGCAGTATCCAGAGGATCAACAAGGTCCCAAGAAAAATACCCAGAAGAAGAAAAACAAAGGTGATATTAACAAGTGCTCATACTGTTCGAAGGGAAATCATACTGAAAGCTCTTGTATGAAAAATAAGATAGATATGTTAACTCAACTGTTGGAGAAGAATGGAATCTCCCTTCCAGAAGGCTCAAAGAAGAGAGAAGGAGGATCAAGTTCTGATGACAGAGAGAGAGTTCATGCTCTAGTTGCTGGCACATCAAGATCACCCAGTTTTATCATAGATTCTGGAGCTTCAAGACACATGGTTTCGACTAAGGAGGCCTTCTCCTCACTGGATATGTCGAAAGGACCATCTATTGTACTGGGAGATGACTCTCTCACTGAAAGAAAAGGCAAAGGAAGGATAGAACTTGATCATGGTAACTTCAACAATGTGTTGTATGTCCCTGGTCTCGCCTCCAACCTTCTCTCAGTGTACCAGATGACCCGCACTAGGTTTCCTAAGAAAGTCACATTCTCACCAGATGAAGTTGAGATCACAGAAATCTCAAGTGGAAGAATCATTGCAAAAGGAGTAGCGAATCATGCTCAAAAGGTATACATGTTTTCACACTTCCTGCCTTACTCAAACCCCTCTACTCTCCTTATCCATGCTAATGAAGCTAGCAAGCTATGGCATGAAAGATTTGGCCATTTAAATTACAAGAATTTATCTGATCTTAGTGAAAAAGATATGGTCATAGGGTTTCCCAAGATAAAATTTTCCAAAGGTGTATGCCAAGGCTGTATCCTAGGAAAACACCCAGAGCACAAATTTGAGAAAGCCAGCCATGAGAGAACCTCTGCACCCCTCGAACTGATTCACAGTGACGTTGCTGGCCCATTCCCTCATATGTCCATGATTCAGGCCAAATATGCATTGACCTTTATTGATGATTTCTCCAGGTATTGTTGGGTTCACTTCATGAAGCACAAATCAGAAGTTTTGGGCCTATTCAAAGTCTTCAAGGCTTTGGTTGAAAACCAGTGTGGAAGAAAACTCAAAGCAATCAGATCTGAAAACGGTGGTGAGTATGTCAAGAATGAGTTTATTAACTATTTTGCAGATGCAGGTATTTAGATGCAGCATTCTATCCCCTACACACCACAGCAAAATGGTGTTGCAGAGAGGAAGAACAGATCACTGAAGGAGATGGCAACATGCATGATGGAGGCCAAAAATTTGCCACCAAAGTATTGGGCTGAAGCTATCAACTGTGCAGCCTATATTCAGAATAGGGTGCCTCACAAACAGTTGGATGGCATGAATCCTTTCAAAGCATGGAGTGGGCGCAAGCCAGATGTGACCTATTTCAGGATTTTTGGCTCAAAGGCATGGGCTAGAATCCCGATAGAGAAGAGGAAGGCTTTGCAGCCTAAAATCCAAGAGTGTCTTTTTGTGGGATACTCTGAAGATTCAAAAGGGTACAAGTTGATAAACTTGAGCACAAACAAAGCCTTCATTGAAAGGTGTGTTCATTTTGAAGAAGAACCCCTTGCAGAAGTGGATATTGGTGAAGCCTCTTCACCACCTGAACCTCAAGAAGTAAGTAAAAAGTTTGTTGAACATGCTGATTCTGATTTGTCTGATGGAGATTATTTTATTTCAGACCCAAACAGCCCCACAAGGCCTAAATTGGAATCCAAGACACTACATGCAGCAGGACAGTTAGCTGGGGATCCCAATGACCCAAGGAGGACTAGATCTCAATTTGAGAGTGGTCTGTGCATGAAGGATCCTGAGTTTGCTGAAAGATGTTATTTGATGGTGGAGTCTGATCCCCAAAAATATGAAGAAGCATCAGGAGATCCATGATGGCAAGCTTCCATGAATGAGGAGTTCAACTCGCTACAGAAGAGCAACACATGGGAGCTAGTGGATCTTCCCCCAGGGAGAAAACTAGTAGAGTGTAAGTGGGTCTATAAGACCAAATTTTCTGCTGATGGTTCACCACTGAAGTACAAGGCTATATTGGTAGCTAAAGGCTACTCACAGGTTCATGGCATTGATTACAATGAGACTTTTTCCCCAGTGGCAAAGATGGATCCAATCAGGCTAGCTCTAGCCATTGCAGCATCAAGGCAATGGGAGGTACATCATATGGATGTAAAGTGTGCCTTTCTGAATGGTGATATCACTGAGGAGATA
>LPNX011062945.1:186334-305495 GCA_001517045.1 Pseudotsuga menziesii
TAGCATGCACTCATTTTTATCAAAACAAATGCACTCACATTTTTATTGACATAAACAGGCACATGTTTTGAAACTATATTGTTTGCTTTGTGATGATATCATTTAAAGGCTTGGGGGAGGGGGGTGGTAAGGGGTTAGAGGTAGAAATGGAGAGGGGGTGTTAAGGGGTTATAGGTAGATAGCAATGGGGGTGTTAAGAGACTGAGGGTAAGTGGAGAAAGGGGGAAATAGAGTGATACAATGTGTTAGTAGGTGGGGAGAGAGAGAGGAGGAGGAGGAGGGTGGGTTGGAGGTCAAGAGAGGGGGAGGAGGTGGGGTTGTAGGTTAGTAGAGGAGGAGGGGTGGGGCGTTTAGGAAGTGGGGGGTGGGTCTTAGTCATATGAGGTGACCTGTGGATGTATCTATGTGTGTGAGGGAGAGATGGAGAGAGAGAGGAGGGGGGTGTTGCGGAATATATGGGGAGACAAAGGGATGTGTGTGTATGTGTAAAATATGCATATCTGATAAAGTTTCCATTTCCTTCACCACCTTGAACATAATCCTTTTATAAGTTGTAGATTTCCTATATTGTGAAATTATCTAGAATGTGTATTATTTCTCTATTTGGCATACTCTCTCCATGCATTGAAAAGAAATAATGTATCCATGATATTGCAATGTGTGTAGATGGTCCAGTTATTCATCCCTGATAATAGTCAAAATAAAATGTTGGATCATTTTCTAGTATTGTTTGGATTCTTGATAATATAAGATTACCAATTAAGTGAATCCTTTTGAATTCATTTCTAAAAAGAAGAACATTTCCAATCCGATAATCATAAACTATCCTTGTAGAAAGCATACACCCCACTAAATATGAATTTTGCATACTTTTGTTCATTGATAAATAGACATTCCTTTTCTCCAAGGCATAATTACAGCCTATACCCTTCAAACAATTTTTGTGAAAACACTCACTCAAAATCAAATGAGTAATGGAAATTGGACTTGAGATAAATGTCATCATCTGTTAGGAGGATAGCGCATATTCAAAACTTAGTGAATATTATGACAAGTGTATGATAAAGTACATGGATTATTGGGAGAATTGTGGTCATACCTGTCAGGTTAGCATTTGGTAAAATTATTGAAGGAAGTGGTTAGAAATCATGGATGTTGCAGGGTAAAGTATTGAAAGCCTTTGGACACCTTTAAAGACATAATAGTGCATATTTAGGAGTTTATTTCATCATCACGACAAGTGTATGACTAGGTACATAAATCATGGAAAGAATAGTTGTCTACATTGACATGTTGTCAATTTTGTACAGATTATTGAAAATTTTAAACCTGTGGTCATGAATTTGTTCAGTTGCGAAGTTTATTGTTGCAAAGAAGCATTTTGAATATTTTGAAATGGTTTAAAGAAAGAAAAAGTTAGGGTTATACTACATAAATAAAGAAAAAAGGTAAAACAAGAAGAGTCGAACCCACTAATAGAAGCTGGGCGGAAAGTTTTCATGATTCTGAAAAGATGTTTCAAAGAGATGGATGGTTTTATTTCTTTCAGAAAATCAATGGATTTAACCCACAATTTTCATATCGGTTTGCTCAGGGTTTTGATAAGGATACAGTTTCATTTAACACCCTTAAATTTGAACTGACAAGAGATTTAATAACAGAAGCCACATGCATAGTAGGTGATGGAGAACTCTAGTTCAAGAAAATGTCCTTCACCTTCAATATAAAAGATTTCCTATTGCTTGAAGTCGAAACTCTAGATTGGGGGAAAGGTGTACAATTATACAAGTTTAATCCTAAGTGGAGAGAGTCCATTAGAATTTTACAAAGCTACATCACATGTGAGGGAATATTTTCTCTAGTTTTTGAATATCAATTCAAATTCTTGCAACATTTGAACCAAAAGGCTAGGATGAATTTACCCTTCTTCTTCTTGAAAATCTTACAAAGATGTCAAATAGGATTAAAGGGCATAGGGATCATACTCATCAATCTATTTTTCATCATGGACTAATAAAGCTGATTGTTTGCACAATCCTTCAAAAAAAGAGCAGAACTTGGGATCATTTTTTTGTTTTGGTCAGGTATCCATAGTGAGCAAGAAGACCAACCCAAAAAAAGGGAGATGAACAAGCAGTATAGACTTGTAAAAATTTTAAAGAGAGAAATAATTGATGAGGTGGTAAAAGACAGTGTTCAGGAGGACTATTCAACTCAAAAATTCGAAGAGCATGTATGTGAAGAGGTAAGAGAAGTGTTTCATGGTAATCAAGAACAAATTTTAGAGAATGCAGAAGAGGACCAGAGAGCTGTTACAGATCAGGAAGATGGGAGGAGTTCATTAGAACCAACTCAAAGCTTCACAAGTGTACAAGGAAACATAACATAGGTTCTTGTTCTAGTTAAACTGGAGGCTAATAATCTGCAAATTTCAAATGAAAATTTTAAAGGAAAGTCTATTGTAACAGGACTAAAATTTGATGGTTTACAAATCTTAGATGTAAATTTTCAGGGGAAATTATTTGTAATGTTAGGAGAAACAGAAACGAGGTGGAGACAAGAAACAAGAGCCAAAAACAAACTGATAGTTAACATGAAAAAGATTCTAAACCCTAGATTAATGAAGAAGAAAATCATTGTGATTGAATATTTTTCATCTCAAGAAGACATGGAATAAGAAGAAAGCCTCAGTTCTCAGCAAGTTCATATTAATAAAGAGCATTCAATGATTTTAGAGTCATCTATAAGAAGAGATAAGGTTGCATAAGAGTCAATAGATTTCAACACTGAAAGAGTTAGGTCTCCAGAAGTTGTTGTTGAAGAAGAAGAATTCAAAAATGAGGAAGATGATGACCTAATTTTTAGGAAAATGAATATCCCATGGCTGCCAAATAAAATTCTACATTATAGGAAGGAATGTGCATAGATTCAGAAACCGAAAACCTTTATAAAACTGTGAAGCAATATAAATATCAAATTGATTTTCTTAGTGAGACCAATGAGGGATTGGTCATGACTAATAGGAGACTAAGGGAGGATATTGATGACATCAAGACACACTACCAGGAATTAATTGTTGTTTCAAAAGAAGCTTTAAAGAGAAAGAGACAAATTCAAATCCAGTTTGAGGATTTGAACCAAAAAATTCAAAATTTGACCCAGCAAAACAAGAGACTGTCAAAGAAGACTAAATATTTGGAAACAGAGAAGTAGAGAACTAAAAGAAAGTGATATTCCTTAGAAGGGATTGCATTGTTACCTGAGGAAACTAAGAACCTATGAAGACAACTAGTGACATGTGTCAAGTAGTTTATTTTTGTAATAGTTAATAGTTTATTTTTTAAAAGACAATTATCTTTGTAACTATTTCAAATCCTCACATAAAAAGTTAGTTTAGTCAGTTATGTAACGATTTTTGGTGAAATAAGCATAAAATTAGGAAATGAGATAGAGGTAAGGTTCAATTTTTGACTCAAGGAGAGGCTTTAGAAGCTCATGTATCTCAAGCTAACACTGATAAATCTTATGTAAGTTTGCAGACTGTTATTGATTATATACATACTGATAAGCCATTTTACCTGTTGTGCTGGTCTTGTTTCTAATCTATTTGATTACTCAACATACAACTTCATTTCTTGTTTAAAATTTTACTCATGCAAGTGCTTGTATATCGTGGATGGAATCAGTATTATTTGTGTAATGTTTATGGTTTATTCATGTGTTTGATCCCTAGTTATTCAAACTTTTTCATGATCTAGTTCTTGTGTTATACTATTTATGTTTTTACCTCGTTGATAAAATTTTAAACCAAAATCATAAAAAACCAATTTCATTTTGTTTTCTTTTTGCTATTGTGTTAGCTTGTTCTTGTGGTATTGTAGGAACAATTTCTAGCACTAACATCTTTGGCACCATTGCTGGGGACGAAACTGAAGGTATATCTTCCCTGGTTTTTTATCATTCAACATATTTTGAGAGGTGAGAAAAATCAACAAATATTTAGACTAATTTTCACCAAGCAATATCCACAGTGGATACTAGGAATATTGGAAAAAGAGGGAAACCTAATTCACCGTTGCATCAGGGTGTCTCAGATCCGAAACAAATTTTAAAGGAGGCTAGGAAAATTCAAAGAGCACAATCATCTCCATCTTTATGTATCCCTGATCAATTTGACATACTGTCACCTTTTTCACTTTCAAAAGGAGAAAAACAAGTTTTATCATGGCCAACACCTTCTATACTCGTTAGCAGTTTTCAAGTTTTTACTGATCCAAAATCCTTTAAAGAGGTAAAAACTCAATCTCGTGGAAAAATCCCATTGTTTCAGTTTAAAGTCAGTAAAACCCCTTTTCAACCCAGTTCTAGCCAAGTAAATAAATCTTTCCTTTCATCAAAACAAATCATTTCCAAGATGGCAAGACAACCTCTTGATGTGATGGATAGGAAGGTAGCAACCAGGTATGCACCTTTAGTACTTCCTTAACCTTTAAATTCTCTCTTGGGAGGGGATTATCAAAAGCACTTTCCTAGTTTCAATGGTCAGGGTGAAACGCCTGCTGAGGAGCACTGGGATGCATTCCTTAGTAATGCAGAAAACCAAAATATGGAAGCAAAAGATGTATGGATGGCGATGTTTGTGTAGAGTTTGGATGGGGAAGTTAGGAAGTGGTTCAGGGAACTACCAGAAAATTCAATTACCTTGATAGAGGAGCTACAGGATGTATTTATGAGGCAATGGGGTGACACAAAATACCACACTTATTATATTGCAGAATTTGGAGCCTTAAGGAGGAAAAAAGATGAAACCATTGCATATTTTTCTAAAATATTTAACAAGATGTATGGTAGGATTCCGAAAAAAATCAAACCCTATGAAATTTCAGCAAAGATTACTTATGCCAATGCCTTTTATCATGAATTTTCTTTACACCTAAGAGAGAGAAGACCAATCACCTTATTAAACATGTAGGAATCCGCATTAGAGGTAGAATCCAATATCTTAGCTTCAAATAGACTTAAAGTGAATTCATATCAGCAAACATATGATAGAAAAGGAAAAAAGGAAATGATTTCAGCAGCTTCTGCATCATAGTCAGCTGACAACAAAATTGATGAAATGGTTAAGTTAGTAAAAAGTTTAACAACAAAACTCAATAAATTGGAACTGGAGAAGAATTCGAACAGGCCTGCACAAGAAGGAGAAAGAAACCCTAATAATCCTAATCAATTTAGGCGCCATTTTGCACCTAGATTTATCCCTAGAAAAAGAAGAAATAATGATATACACAAGGAGAGAAGAGAAAATGAAGATCAGAAGGTTCCCCTCCACTCCAAAAGAATGTTACAGATGAGGGGGAAGAAGATGAAGATGGGCAATTTGAAGATTCAAATCAAGAGATAAATAATTTTGGGGAATTATAGTCAGAAGGTTTTTTAACTGAATATGATTATATGAATTCTAAATTTCCTGATGCAAATGTTTTTCAAATGGAAGCAGAGTTGGGTCTTTAAGTAACAGCTGACATATGCCAATCTGATCCCAAGAAGACATTTGATTTGAGGTCTTGACCAAAGCAGGTTTCTCAAATCCGTAGAAAGAAAGCAGTTCCTCCTCCTAAACAGTCATCTAGTCAAGCATAGAAAAAATGAAAGAATCAAGGTGATCCAGATAAGGTTGTGGAAATTGAAGAAGTGAATAAAAATGTGCAGAATTTTAATTTTGAAAATTAGTTGTGTAAAATTAAAATTCCAGTGCCCTTTACCGAGTTGATGAAAAATCCTTGCTAAAGAAATCCAGTTTTAAAGATAATGGGTTCATCATCTAGTCAAGTACCTTCATATACAGTAAACCTACAAGAAGAGCTCACAAAAATATTTATTAGGTCTACCCTAGATGATAAGACTGAAAATTATTCAAGTTCATCTCCACCTTTTTTATATAACATTGACTATTCATGATCAAATGAATCATAATTGTTTACTTGATTGTGGTGCTTCTCACAATTTAATGCCAAAAGCAGTTATGGAAGCCTTAGGGTTAAGTATCAGGAAACCATATCATGACTTATATGCATTTGATTCCAGAACTATTAAATGTTTGGGAGTAATTAAGGACATGGTGGTTAATTTGACTCGGTTACCCATGAAAAGTGTCATCATGGATGTGGTGGTAGTAGATATTACTCCAAAGTTCAGAATGTTACTTTCAAGGCCTTGGGCTAAGAAGGTAGGAGGTACATTAAAAATGGATTTATCATATGCAACAATTCCTATTTTTGGAGGAGAACATGAGATTGTATATAGAATTGCAGTATGCTTACATTGTCACTGATGATAAGAATCCAACAAATCATCCTCTTGATGCTGTAGAAAAGGATTTGGGCTCTTGCATGTTACATTCAGTGATGATAATACAAGTGGTATGTTACAGGTTGAGAAGGAAAACCTAGTTAAATGTACCATTGAACAAAAATATGAGTTGTGGCAAATGTATTTTGATGGCTCTTCATCTAAAGAATGAGTAGGAGCAGGAATTGTTTTGATCTCTCCTGGTGGTGAGTTGGTCAGTTTGATGTATAAGTTATATTGTTTCACTAAAAACAATATAGAATAGTATGAGTCATTAATATTGGGGTTTAAAGGATGCAAAAGACATGGGCATTCAACAATTTTTTGTTTATGCCAACTCCGAATTAGTTGTCCAACAAGTGAGGGACAAATATCAAGTAAAGCATGATTTGTTGAAAGTATATAGAAATGAGGTCTGGGACATGATTGATAATTTATTTATATCATTTAATATTTCATTTATTCCGAGATATCATAATCATACTACTAATTAACTTGCTTTAGTAGCCACACATTTCAAAAATATGAAACAAACCCAGCCAAAGTATCCAATTGAAGTCAAATATAGACCTTCAGTGCCGGATAATATCAAGTAGTGGACGGTCTTTGAAGATGACTTAGAGATAAAAAGGTTTCTAGAGTTGACTGGTGAGTTTTCTAATTCATTGATTGATCAAGATCAGGATGATGATATTGAAGATGCTGAGGAATATTCAGAAAATGAGATTGCTGGACATAAAATTATTGAGTTGAAGGGTAATTTTATTCCCAAGGGTTTGGTTCCCCTTGAATTTTTTTTTTCAAAAGATGACACTTGATTAAAACCAGCCATGCAGTATTCAGAAGAGAATGTTATGGACTGTAATATTGGCACAAAAGAGCATCCCAGTATAGTGAAAATTTTGAAGTCACTTTCAGTTGAGCAAAGGAACAGGTACATTAAATTGTTGAAAGAATATGTGGATATTTTTGCTTGGTCATACGAAGATTTAAATTTTTATGATACCAGCATCATTCAGTATAAGGTTCCCTTGAAACCAAATGTAAAACATTTCAGACAGAAATTAAGAAGAATAAATCCTGCTTTATTTCCTGTCATAGAGAAGGAGGTCAAGAAATTCTTGGATGCAAAAATAATTGTTCCACTTAGATATTCATCCTGGGTGGCTAACCTAGTTCCAATAAGAAAAAAGAATGGAGAGATAAGGTTGTGCATATACTTCCATAATTTGAATAGATATTCACTAAGAGACAATTATCCATTACCAAAAATTGAGCAAATCTTGCAGAAGGTGGTAGGTGCTCAGAGAATTTCAATGGTGGATGGATTCTTAGGTTACAACTAGATTGCTATGCATCCAGATGATAGAGAAAAGAAAACATTTACTATCCCTTGGGGTACCTTCATGTATGATAAGATGCCATTTGGTTTGATGAATGCTGGTGCGACATTTCAAAGATCTATGGATATAGCATTTGTTGGGGAAAAGGAAAAATTTGTTGTGATTTATTTGGATGACATTACATTATTTTCACAGTCTAATGAAGAACATCTAAAACACCTCAAACAAACATTTTTAAAATGCAGGAAATATGGACTGCCGCTAAATCCAAAAAAGTTTCATTTTGTTGTTCATAAGGGTAATCTACTAGGACATTTGGTTTCAACAGATGGGATAATAATAGATCCTGAGAGAGTCAAATCCATTTTAAAAATTAGTTTACCTAGAAGTAAGAAGGATGTTTAGTATTTTATTGGAAAAATTAATTTTCTATGATGGTTTATACCAAATTTTGCTAAAACTATTAAGCAATTAACTGCTATGTTAAAGAAAGATCAGGAGCTGAAGTGGACAACAGAGGCCAGGAATTCATTTGAGAAGATAAAATAGGCCCTTGTAGAAGCACTAGTGTTGGTGAGCCCATATTTTTCAAAAGATTTTCTGACTTTTTCTTTTGCATCACAAGATACAATAGTTGATGTTCTGTTACAGAAAAATAAAGAAGGACTAGAGAAGCCTATTGCTTTCTTTAGTAAGACTCTCAGGGATTCCAAATTGAAGTATAGAAACTTGGAAAAGCACGCATATTCACTGGTAAAGGCATTGAAATTTTTCATAATTTATATTTTACATTCAAAGATCACTGCCTATGTTCGTAATGCTACTATAAAAGACATTTTAACTCAGCCAGATAGTGAAGGAAAGAGGGAAAAATAGATTGCAAGTATTATGGAGTATGATGTGGATATCAAGCCTACTAAGCTTGTGAAATGACAGGGTTTATAAAAACTGTTGGTTGATTCAAATTGTGAGGCTCTTGGTCTTGATTTGATGGCAGAACAACCAATTCAGGAGGAGTTACAAAAATGGAAAGACATGGAGCAGATTATGGATAGGTATGCAGAATCAGTATGGTATGTATATATTGTTCATTTCTTATTATATCTACAATGTCCTGTGCATTTAGACAAAAATGCAGCTATATCACTGAAGTTGAATGCCACTAAATATTGTTTAGTAGAACAATAGCTATTTTGGAAGGATCCAAGAGGAGTATTGCTTAGATGTTTAGATAAGCCAGAGATTGAGGAATTCAATTCAGAATCACATGAGGGTGCTTGTGGAGGTCATAAATAATGGAAGGCTACTACTTATAAAATCTTGAGGTATGGATAATATTGGCCTTCTCTATTTTCTGATGTATATCAACAGGTTAGATCTTTTGTTCCATGTCAAAATTTTGCTGGTAAACAAAAGCTTGTGTCCTTACCATTGAAACCCATTCCAGTTAATGCTCCTTTTCAGCAGTGGGGATTAGAATTTATTGGTGAAATAAATCCTGCTTCTTCTGGTCAACATAGATGGATACTTACAGCCACTTATTTTTTCACAAAATGGGTGGAGTCCATTCCTACAAGGAATGCAACTGATAAGGTGATAATCAATTTTATCCAGGAGAATATTTGAAGTAGATTTGGGTGCCCTAAGAAATTGCCGACTAATAATGCTAAAGCCTTGAAATCTAAAGCTATGGTTACCTTCTATCAACCAAATGGAATTGTTTTGAAGCATTCTACACCTTATTACCCTCAAGGAAATGGGTTGTCAAAATCAACTAATAAGAATATTATTCAGAGCATTAGAAAACTGTTAAGTCAGAATAAGAGGTCATGGGATTCAATGTTGAAATATGCACTTTGGGAAGATAGGATAACTACTAAGAAAGAAATTGGTTCTTCTCCTTTTCAGTTAGTTTATGGAACTCATGTTGTGTTTCCAACTCAATTAGGTATTCCAATAATGAAATTCTTTCAAGATAGTTTGGAGGAATCTAATGATATTCAAAGGAGAATTTTTGCATTGATTGAATTACAAAAGGAATGTGAAGCTATAGAAGAAAAAGCTGAAATGCATAGAAACAAAATTAAGGAAAGGTTTGATAGGAAGATAAAGGAAAACACCTTTTCGTGTGGAGATATGGTACTAAGGTGGGATGCCAGAAAGGAACAAAAAGGTAACCATGGTAAATTTGACAATTTGTGGTTTGGTCTTTTCATAATTTCAAAACATTTGGAGAACAATACATTCATATTGCAGACTTTGGAAGGTGAAGAATTGTCCAATCCAGTGAATGGACAATTCCTCGAGCCCTTTTACAGCTACTGAAGGTAAGATACTTGTCATTCATTGTATATACCGATGTGAGAGAGATTGAATAAAGACTCCATAGCCCAATGAAATTTTCTCAGAGTAATAGATAGGTTTAGTTGAGTGGGAAGAAGGCACTGATCTACAGGTTCTTGAAACCTCACAAGGACGATTTCATCCTGCAGCAGGAGCTAGATGTTATAACTAGATGTTGTTCTTAGTTTATTTGTCTTACTTTTCAAACATCTATTTACTATGAATTTACATTTTAAGTTGGTTTTGAGGATTTTTGGTAATTAGTACTTTTTGTTTGAGTTAATGCTTTTAATGATTTGGTTATTTCATTTTATTAGTTTTGAGGTTGTTTCTTTGGGCTTATTAGTCAATATATATAACTTTATGGTCTTAAAAACTTATAATAAAGTTTATTTCAAGTTTTAGGTTTATGACTAACCTTCATTTTTAAGCCTTCGTTAAAAAATATGCAAAAGGGAGATTCCTGTAGCGCAGGGTTGGAAGTCAATGAACAAAGGCACTACAAGAATATCAAACCTATGAAATTATGGCAAATAATGGTGATGATTTGTAATAGAAAATAGTAGGAGTCATTTAACACCTGTGAGGATAGAATGATACGTGTTTAGAGCCCAACGATCATTATGACAAGTGTATGAGAGGAGGCAAAGATTATTGAGGAGAATCGTGAATGTTTCAAATCGAAATTGGTGGAAGTTTTTGGACACTTATGATAGCACATATTCAAAACCCAATGATGATTATGACAAGTGTATGAGAAGCTGCAAGGATTAATGGGGGAATCGTGGTCATACCTGTCAAGTTTTTATTTGGTAAAACTATTGAAGGAAGTGGTTAGAAATTGTGGCTATTGCAGGGTAAAGTATTGAAATCCTTTGGACACCTTTGAAGACATAATAGCGCATATTCAGGAGTTCAATTCATCATCACGATAGGTGTATGACCAGGTACAGAAATCATGGAAAGAATAGTGGTCTACATTGACATGTTGTCGATTTTGTAGGTATTATTGAAATTTTAAACCTATTGATTGCGAATTTGTTCAACTGCTAAGTTTATTGATGCATAGAAGAATTTTGAATATTTTGAACTGGTTTAAAGAAATAAGATGTTAGGGCTATACTACAGAAATGAAGAAAAGTGGCAAAACAAACATAATCGAACCCACTGATACAAGCTGGGCATAAATTTTTTCCTAATTCTGCATCAATGTTTCAAAGAGCTGGATAAGGATACATAGAATGAATGGCTTTGACCCATAAGTGTCATATTGGTTTTCTCAGGCTTTTGATAAGGATACAGTTTCGTTTGACAACCTTAATTTTGAACTGACAATAGATTTAATAATAGAATCCATAGGCATAGAAGGTGATGGAGAACTCTGGTTCAAGAAAATACCCTTCACCTTCAATCCAAAAGATTTTCTATTTCCTTTAGTCGAAACCCTAGATTGCGGGAAAGGTGTAGACTTAGAAAAGTTTAATCGTGAGTGGAAAGAAGCCATTAGAATTTTACAAAGCTACATCACATCTGAGGGAAGATTTGCTCTGGTTTTTAAATATCATGTCAGATTCTTGCAACATTTGAATCAACACGCTAGGATGAATTTACCCTTTTTCTTCTTGAAAATCCTGCAAAAGATGTCAAATAGGATAAAAGGGACTAATAAATCTGATTGTTTGCACAGTCCTTTAGAAAAAGAGCAGAACTTGGCATCATTTTTTTTTTAGGTAGGTATCCATAGTGAGCAAGAAGACCAACCCAAAGAGAGGTAGATGAACAAGCAGTACAGCCTTGTAAAAAGATTGAAGAGAGAAATAATTGATGAGCGGGTAAAAGACAGTGTTCAAGAGGACTGTTCAACTCAAAAATTCAAAGAGCATGTATGTGAAGAGGTAAGAGAAGTGTTTCTTGGTAATCAAGAACAGATTTCAGAGAATGCAGAAGAGGACTAGAGAGTTGTTACAAATCAGGAAGATGGGAGGAGTTCATTAGATAAAAATCAAAGCTTCACAATTGTACAAGAAAACATAACAGAGGTTCCTATTCCAGTTAGATTGAAGGCTGATAATCTACAAATTTCAAATGAAAAGTTTAAAGGAAAGTCTGTTATAATAGGATTGAAAGTTGATGGTGTACAACTCTCAGCTGTAAATTTTTAGGGAAAATCATTTGTAATTTTAGGAGAAACAGAAACAAGGTGGAGACCAAAACAAGAGCAAAAAACAAAATAAGACCTAACATGAAAAAGATTCTAAACCCTAGATTAATGAAGGAGAAAATCACTATGATGGAAGATTCTTCGTCTCAAGAAGACATGGTAGAAGAAGAAAGCCTCAGTTCTTAGTAGGTTCATATTAAGAAAGATAATTCAATGATTTTAGAGTCATCTACAGGAAGAGATAAGGTTGCAGAATAGTCAATAGATTTCAGCATTGAAAGAGTTAGGTCTACAGAAGTTCCTGTTGAAGAAGAAGCAGTAAAAAATGAGGACGATGATGACCTAATTTTTAGGAAAATGAATATCCCATGGTTGTCAGATAAAACTTCTACATTACAGGAAGGAATGTGAATAGATTCAAAAACTGAAAACCTTCAGAAAAATGTGAAGTAATATAAATATCAAATTGATTTTCTTAGTGAGACCAATGAGGGATTGGTCATGACTAATAGGAGACTAAGGGAGGATATTGATGACATCAACACACACTACCAGGAATTAATTGTTGTTTCAAAAGAAGCTTTAAAGAGAAAGAGACAGACTCAAATCCGGTTTGAGGAATTGAACCAAAAAATTCAAAATTTTTCCTAGCAGATTGAGAGACTGTCAAAGAAGATTGAAGATTTGGAAGCAGAGTAGCAGAGAAATAAAAAGCAATCATATTCCATTGAAGGGATTACATTGTTAGCTGAGGAAGCTAAGAACCTATGAAGACTACGAGTGACATGTGTCAAGTAGTTTGTTTTTGTAATAGTTAATAGTTTATTTTTGAAAAGAAAATTATCTTTGTAATTGTTTGGAATAGTGACCTAAAAAGTTAGTTTAGCCAGCTATGTAACATTTTTTTATGAAAGAAGGATAAAAGTAGGAAATGAGATAGAGGTAAGGTTTAGTTTTTTACACAAGGAGAGGCTTTAAAAGCTCATGTATCTCAAGCTAATACTGATAACTCTTATGTAATTTTGTAGCTGGTTACTGATTATGTACATACTGATAAGCCATTTTACATATTATGCTGGTCTTGTTTCTAATATGTTTGATTACTCAACATACAACTTCATTTCTTGTTTAAATTTTTACTCATGCAAATTATTGTTTCTTGTGGATGGAATTAGTATTATTTGTGTAATGTTTATGGTTTATTCATATGTGTTTGATCCCTAGTTCTTCAAACTTGTTCATGATCTAGTTCTTGTGTTAGCTTGTTTATGTTTTTACCTCCTTGCTGATAAAGTTTTAAACTGAAATCATAAAAAACCAATTTCATTTTGTTTTCTTTTTTAGATTGTGTTAGCTTGTTCTTGTGGTAGTATAAGAACAATTTATAGCACTAACACTCCCATTAAAAGAATTGCAGTTAGGAGGAGAATTATCATTGGTCCTATTAAAATCCTTGGTTGAAGGAAAATCATCATTCGTCCTGTTAGAATACTTGTTATGAATAAATCCATCATCATTATTGGTGCATGCATGCTCAACAAAATCATCATTAGTCCATTAAAATCCTTTCTTTGAGGACAACCATCATTAGTCCCTTGAAAATCCTCGCTTGGAGGAAATTTGTCATCATATTGTTTATTGTCTTTAGGATCCCCACTTTGTAGGAAGATCACCATCATCGTCATCATCACATTCTTTCCCTTCATTTCTTCATAATTTGGATGTTCTTGAAAAACATGATTGATTACATTGCTTGCACTATCAATATATTACCTAGATGAACAATACAACTCTTCATTGACATTGTAATTTAATTCAGATGAGTCCATTTCTTCTCAATGAAAAAAAGAGTTATAGAAAAATCTTAATAGAGAAGACAATTAACTTTTACCGTAAACCTCACCAAAAAGTAGAATGATGCAAATGTCAATCCACAATCTTATAGCTATGGTAATAAAATTTCCACTCCAATTTTTTCCATCCAAAAGTTCCCACCAAAAATATAGCGCACATTTCAAGCACATTCATAAAACTAGTAAAAAAAAAGAAATTATGATATAAAAAAAAGCTATGAAATAATATATTAAATAATTACATATTTATATCGCATACATATAAAACGAGTGAATTTTTGTGTAAATTTTTATATATACAATATGTAATAAAGTAATGGTTATTTACCTTTTCTTTTAATCTCATATTCTTAAAACAATTAGTGTTAAATATAATTTAGGCTATATAAATCATTTAGATTTCCTACTATTCATCATTGAGTTTGGAGAAATTTAGTAACATTTTCAATGTTAGTTTTTTTTCCTCTTTTAATAAATAGGTTAGTTTTTTTCCCTTTTTAATAAACAAGCTAGATTTTTTCATTTTTTAATAAATAGGTTATTTTTTACTTTTTTAATAAATAGGTTATATTTTTTCCATTTTTAATAAACAAGTTAGGTTTTTTCCTTTTTTCATAAATAGGTAAGTTTTTTTTTCTTTTTTAATAAATATGTTAGTTTTATGGTTAATTTGACAATATAGCTTTATGGTTTTGTTAAGTTGGTATTGATTATTTTATGGTTTTATTGATTTTTCATTTGTACATTCTTAAAAGTGGTAAAGTTAAACCTACTCTATCTTATAAATCCATTCTTGTTTAGACTTTGCAGCAATTTACAAAGGGCTTTAAAGAAGAACGACGAGGAGCTTTTAGCACTTTCAAGAGAGGAGGAGGCTCCACCATTTTCGAGGTTAATTATTTCCTTTTTTGTATATATATATATATATATATATATATATATTTCTAATGGGGTATAGTGTTAATGGAAGGAAAACACTGTTTCTCTTCCAAAAATTATTAATATATAAAAAAATTCAAACCACATATTATCCACTAGAAAACCCTTGAGACATCAAGTCACTAGAAAACCATTTAGACATCAAGCCACTAAAAATTTCAAACCACATATTTTGTCTTGCCAGATCCATGCTAGGCAAGCGAGCATTGTCATGGCCTTTTATTCCCCTCAAAAATCTCTGCGAGTTTAGGATAATATGGCCCTCACCTGAGCGAGCTACCTACCAGAAAGGTCCTGAACGAGATAGGGTAGTTGGTCCCGAGACCGATGTTGGGTCAAGTGTTTGCTGAGTTGGGGAAAATTTGCGCCCAACGAAGCGACGCTCCCCTTGGATCACTTTCCCAAAATTTGCAGGAGCCCATCTATGAATTTGAAAGCCAAATCTTTTATAATCTCACTATAATCCCATCTCCTGTCCCGACGGCCTTAGAAACACTGTCACCATCATACCTGTGCGCTAGAAAAATGAATTTCAGGTGATTAAAAGTATAATGTGAAGTATAGTGTGTTTTATCAATACGGAAGTATAGTGAAGTTAGGGGAATCAAGAAAGAGAATATTACACCCTTCATCTAGCTCTTTGAGTGGTGGAAATATAGGCTACATATATCAGATGCATTCTTGCAGGCCGGCCTCCCTAAGATATTTATCGTTGATATAGTGGCCTCTGATCATCCATTTTGTCTAATATAATGGTTTATACTATAATAGTGGCGTAAGGGGGTAAAGGGATCTGCCCGCGTTTAAGGTTTCTACGAAAGGAGCACCTCCTTTTATTATCTTTATGCAACATCATATTGAAATGGATTTCTTGTTACAATGGGAAAAGTGAAACGGTATATATGAAACATGTATCGATGCGAGTCCAAACAAGTTGTTCGTGGCAGAGGGGTTGTTTTCTTTTTAACTTGTCAATATGGTCAAGTATATAGCCTACACCATGAGGGGTGGTTTACATGGTGCAGGTAATGTTGAGAGAACAATACATCTAGTACAATTACATGGATGCATCCTCTTTTGTAACTCTAGACTATGGAGTCTCATAATTATGGACTATAGTCTGGAGATTAGTATCCTTCTCAAAAATGTAAAGATTGGAACTCAAAAAAGTGGTTATTTAGTGATAGAAAAAGTTAACGAAGTGCTACCTATGCTCTTGAAACTAACTTAAACTAGAGAAACAAAGTGGTGCTTAAGAGAAGTTCACAAAATGGTGGTTAATAATATCACTTAAAATATGTATTTCACTTTCCAGAACCAAGCAAACAAACAAGCCTAATACTCTGAATATATTTGGTAGGGATTTTATTGCTTGAACGACACAAAATGAAAATAGAGAGAAGAGAAGTGTTGGTTTAAAAGCCAAGGTAACTAAATCCAAAT
Source organism: Pseudotsuga menziesii (assembly GCA_001517045.1). Lineage (NCBI taxonomy): Eukaryota > Viridiplantae > Streptophyta > Pinopsida > Pinales > Pinaceae > Pseudotsuga > Pseudotsuga menziesii. The sequence continues at coordinate 202,768 of LPNX011062945.1, forward strand.
CCAACCCGCCTTATCAATGTTTAGATCGCATGCCTTATAAATTTTTAGATTTTTAGATCACCCGCCTTATCAATGTTTATATCATTGAGCATTCTGTCTTTCCAGATCGGTGTTAGGCAAGCAGGCATTACTAAGGCCATGGCCTTTTATTCCCCTCAAATATTTACGAGTTTGGGATAATATGGTCCTAACCTAAGAAAGCTACCTACAAGAAAGGTCCTGAAAAAGATAGGGAAGTTGGTCCCGAGCCCGATGTTGGGCCAAATTATACATAATTACTAAAATTATAAAGGATTTTCCTTTCAAATTCAGAGATGGGCTGCTGCAACTTTTGGGAAAGTTATCTAAGGGGAGCTCCTCTCCCATGGGCTCCCAAGGGCCTCCCTTCACTAGCGGCATGATTCTGATAATCACGCCACGAGTGAAGGGTGGCCCTTTGGCGCCCAAGGGAGCGGAGCCCTTCGACGCCCAAGGGAGCAGAGCCCTTCGGCGCCCAAGGGAGAAGAGCCCTAGGGCGGCCCTTATGGTATGCATATCTCTTTTATTTTCTTATGTGATTGATTTTAAGCATTAATTTGGTTAAATATTGTAACTTCAAAGGATATTCTAAATGTATTTTACTGACGCAACCCAAGGGAGATGTTATTATTCCTTCATCGGGGTGTTGCTATTGTAGTTGGTCATCATAGATTCATGAGGTAAATCCTCCATTTTAAGTAAGGTCAATATTACCCTAATGAATATAATATAATATTGTATCAAGTCTTCCTACGTGAATTCGACCCACTTAGTTAAGTGGGGCCTACTTGTTACGTTAAAATTCAAGTGACGAAAAGAGTCAAAATAGAGGAGATGTGTTCCTCATTTGAACACACACTCACTTGTGTATAGTGCATAGGAGAGAGAGAGAGAGAGAGATATCTTCTCGAGGGAGGCACACCTATTTGGGGTCTTGTCTTGTACCTTTTATACATCTTATACAGAGGAAGTTTTGTTGGGTTGTCTTACCCATGAGGGTTTCAGAGGATATATCTTTGTGTCCTTTTTTGTGGCTTTGATTTTCTATTTTTCAGTGATCCTTTTGCTTATGGTTATGTTGTTACAATGCTAAATGTTATAAGATATGATATAGCCATTAAAAACTTAACAGGGCATCGACGCTACCTTGAAAGAAGTCTTTGTGCAGGTGAAACAATGCCACAACTAAAACTATTGAATATTGGGGTTTCATGCTTGAAAATGTTAGAATATTGGACAATAATGATGGGGGGGGTGAATTAGTATTGATAAATTTTAACAATTTAAACCACTTTTAACTTATTCATTAACACACATAAACAACAAGGAGACATCGAACACAAATTTATCGTGGAAGCCCAATTGGGTAAACCACCAATACTTCCTATTACTGCAAAAATTATATTTACAATTAGTTTATGCTTGCTACTACAGACAAGGATGGTACTACACCCTATTTACCAGCAACTGCTGGAAGGAGGCTACGACCCCCTGGTTCATCAACTACTACTGAAAGGATGCTACGATATCATGTTTACCAGCTTCAACTGGTAGGAGGCTACAACCCCTTACAAGCTTATTTCTTGCCCTAACGCCACCCTACCACTCTGATATGTTTTTATTTAATTTCCAGATCTTCTTTATGTTCTCTGTCACTAGTTTTTCTTTGGTCTATGTCTGCTCCTACATGGATCTAGATCACAGAGACAATTTCTCTCACTCATCGTTATGTCTGTAAATTCCTTCTAACATGTTTTCCATGAATGCATCTCTTGACCATTGCATCTTTTCATTCTTAGATCATGCCTCTTCATGAAGACTCAAAACTTCATTTTAACAATTCTTTAACTCTACTAAGGTTTATCAATCATACATTTCCACAACATAATCTTTCCAGAATTGCCTACCTCCAATGATAATTCTTTATAATAAATTCTTCCAAATTTGTATTTCTACAATAGATCCTTTCCTCAACCATCCTGAGCTGTTGATCCATTGCGGACTCTTTCATGTCCGTCGATCCAACACACAGATTTCCCTTCATAATAATCTTTTGCAATTTCCTTAGCTTTCCACAATTGTTTTTCCATGACAACCTTTCCACACTGTTAAATTCTTCGAACTCTATCTAGACTATTGATCTGATGCGGATTGTGGATGTGTGGTTTGAATTTTCTCAAAAGGACCTTCCACAAATTCCTTTTTGTAACTACCTTTCCACCAAGTACTTTCCACAATGGTCTTTCTGCACTATTGATTTCTTATGGACTCTTCCTAGATTGTTGATCCAAGATCAAATGCGGATTGTGAATTGTGAGTTTTCCAAATTCCATAAAAGTGCTTCCGCAATATTCTTTTGCGTTGTTGATCTCATTCAGACTTTTTCCTGATCGTTGATCTTAGATCAGATGTGGATTGCGGATTAAGGGTTTTCCAAATTTATTTGAAAACACTTCCACAATTTCCTTTCTGCAATCTTTCTTCGGCATCGTCAATCTCTTGCGGAGTCTTTCCTGACCATCAATCATCCAAATTGTGGATTCATAAAATGTCAAACGTTGCTTCCACAATTTTTCTTCCACATTGTCAATCATTTGAGGATGCTCTCCTGATCGTCGATCTTGCGGGTTCACTCCTAATTGTTTATATATAATCAAATGCATATTTGAGTTATAGTATTGTGGATCACTCTGCAATCATCGATATCTTTGCAGATTCAATCATAACCATTGATCCATGATCATTTAGATGCAGATTCAATCTTAGCTATCGATCATTTTGTGTATTCAAATGTATCTATTGGTATGTACATTGTCAATCCTTCCAAAAGATAAGGGTCTTGACAGTTCATCTTGGGCTCCAAGATGGTGAGTTCTCATGGATTCCAAGCACCTAGATCCCCCACACTAACTTTTTCTCAATGCGTCGAATAATTCTAGTGAGACCAGTGCATATGAGCACCTACAAACTCAACTATGCTACTAATGTGGGATAAATCCCAAACGTCAAAATCAATCTACATCGTTTGTTTCCTTGATTGGACAGTTGTTGAGTCTTCGTATGGGTTTTGTTGTTGATCCTATTCCTCTTGCATCGATACTCTGCCTCTTGCATTATGCTCACTAGTTTTGTCATTGTTGAACTCCTTTGACATCAATTGAGAACTATTTTCAACATTCTCCCCCATTGTCATTGATGGAAATATTTTCTTTTAGTGAATTTTCTCCCCTTTGATAGTAATGAAAAATATATCTTTTCACAACTCCCCCTGTCATAATATATTCCCCTAATATTACACTTCCACTTCTATAACTCTTGTAAGGAGAGTAATCCTAACTTTCTTCTAAGATGCTCAAAAGTGTCCTTGGGTAGTGGCTTGGTAAAGATATCAACAATTTTTTCTTTTGTGTCAACATACTCTAGTTTGAAAACCTTTTGGGATACTTGTTCTCTTAGGAAGTGATACTTTATTGGTATGTGTTTTGTCTTGGAGTGCATGACATGGTTTTTGGCATATTAATGGCACTGGTATTATCAAAATTTAATATTACTAGGTGATCATATTTCACAAGGAAGTGTTTTAATGTCTGCTTCATCCAAATGACCTGTGTGCAACATGACACATCATCAATATATTCGGCCTTTGATGTGGAGAGTGAAATGGAAGATTGTTTTTTACTTAACCATGAAACCAAACAATTTCCTAAGAATAATATTGCTCCACTAGGACTTTTTCTATCATCAACACTTCTTTCCCAATCTGCATTAGTAAATTCTCTTAAGATGAAGTCTTGAATTTTTGGGTACCATAAACCATACTCCATAGTACCTTTCAAATATTTCAAAATTATTTTTAATGCTGTTACATGCATCTATTTTGGTCTTGACTGGAACCTAGCAACCAAACCTACAACTTGCATCACATCTCGTCTTCTAGTTGTCAAATATAGTAGGCTTCCTATACTCATCGTCCTTACTTAATTCACAACATGTGATCATAGGAGTACTAACAGGTTTGGATTCTTCCATCTTAAATCTTCTAATCGTGTCTTTGATGTACTTAGTTTGAGAGATGAAGATTCCTTTGTCTATTTGGAAAACATGTAACCCTAAACAGAATGTTAGTTCACCCAACATTGGCATTTCCAATTCCTTCTTCATTTTAGAAGCAAAGTTTACACTTAGTATTTTTAAATTTCTCTCAAATATGATGTCATGTACATAAACAACAGCAATGATCATATTTTCATATTCAATTTTTAAGTAGAGATTACTTTCAGTGGCCCCTCTCTTAAATCGTTGTTGCTTTAATTATCTTTCCATCCTTGAAAACCATGCTCTTGGAGCTTGTTTAAGGTGATAGAGTGCCTTCAAGTATCTGTCCAACCTTGAAAACCATCTTGATTGAATTTGTTCTTGAACACCCATTTGGTCCCTATAGTATTTTTGTCTTTGGGTCTTCAGACAAGTTCCCAGGTTTCGTTTCTCTCAATAGCATCCAATTCTTCATTCGTGGCTTTGATCTATTCATCATTTTTTATGGCTTCTATAAAATTATTAGGTTCCACTACTGAGAGTAGGGATTGTTCATTAAATAGTAATTGTCTCCATGTAATTACTCCAACATCTTTGTCACCTATGATCTGTGTCTCAAGACAATCCTTTTGTACTCTTCTAGATGGGGTTTTGTATAAGATCTTCGATAATCTTATTCACTTTCTTGTGCGTCTTGTTCCTCTCTTTCTTCTCCATCATGAATACTTTCATCCTTTGGCAAGTCCCCCTCTTCTTCGTTATTTGTAATTTCATCACCATAATGACTTCTTGTTCTTCTTAGATTTATGTCATATATTCTTACATATGCACTTTCTACGATCTTGTGTAACCTTTTATTGTAACATCTATATGCTTTCTTAGGGGATGAATATCCTAAGAATATTCCTTCACCAATCCTAGAATCAAACTTGTCAAGATCATTATCGTTCATTTTAATGTAGCAATTTCTCCCAAATACTCTGAAATATTTGACTGAGGCTGGTCTTTCATACCATAGTTGATAAGTATTCTTATCCTTATTCACTTGGAGTTGTCCTCTATTGAGTATATAGACAACTGTTTATACTGCTTATTTCCAATATGCATTTGACAGCTTTGCTTCATTAAGCATTGTTCTGGAAGCTTCTTGGACTATTCTATTTTTTCTTTCAACAACATCATTATGTTGAGGATTGTTTGCAGCTGAAAATTGTCTATTAATCGCATGTATCTCACAAAATTCATTGAATTCATTTGAGGTAAACTCTCCCCCATTGTCTGATCTAAGACACTTTATTTTTGGATTTTCCTCATTTTCAACCATTGCTTTGAAAATTTTGAACTTTTCAAAGGTTTTTTATTTTTGTTTGAGAAAATTTATCCAATTCATCCTTGTGTAGTCATCAACGAGGATCATAAAATAGTATTTCCCTTGCATACTTTTAGTCCTTGTTGGTCCACATAGACCAGTGTGGATTCTTTCTTGAGGATGTGAGGTCATATGTTCTTTTGTTGTGAAACTGGATTTAGTTTTCTTCCCATGTTGACAATGTCTACAAACTGAGCTTAGAGGTTTCATAATTTTAGGAAAGTCTCTCACAACTTCTTTCTTACTTACTTTGACAATATTATCAAATTTTAAGTGTCACATTCTTCTATTCCATAACCAAATTTGATCAACCATATTCAAGAGGCATTGATTTTCATTTTCTAAGATGTATACATTGTTTGAATTTCTTACAGCAATGCCAACAGTTCATCCTGAGTCCTTTTTTCTGATTTCACATTTCTCAGAGTCAAAAATATAGATGCTCCCTTGGTCACATGTTTGACTTACACTGACGAGATTAGGATTGATGTTTTCTACTAGTAATACATTTTCTTCTTTGATATTATTGTTGACAACAATTGTACCTTTTGCAATTATCTTGGAAGACATATTGTCTCCAAATGTGAATTTACCCTTGTTATCTTTTAGTTTTATGAACTTGGTTGGGTCTCCTGTCATGTGTTTTGAACATCCACTATTTAAGTTCCAAATATTTTGTTTCTCAGTTGCACATAGGGAAATCATGGATCTCTCCTTTTCTTCCCTTTCCTTCCAATACTTCTTTTGTTTTTTGTCTTGAAATTTATTTGCAACAAACTTCCTTGTAGGATCAATCAGTTTACAATATTTTTCCATATGTCCATGGTTATTACATTTGTAGCATTCTAGGTCATAACTTTGAATAAGTGTAAAACGATTATGATTTCTTATTTTTGGATTGTCACTAGGTGAATTCTTTTTGTATTCACAAAACTTTTATTAGGATCTACAATTTAGGGATTTGTGACCAAATTTATTACAAGAGTAACAATGTGTAATGAACAAAAATATATATAATAAAGATTCATCGCTAAACAACTATTATGTAATTAATAATAACTATTAAATATCAATATTAATTATTAATATTAATACATATTGATATTAATAATTAATAATTAATAATTAATAATTACTAAATAGTTATTAATAAACAATTCTAAAATCACGCATCCTTTCATGGATAGTATCCAAAGTGCGTTTACGATTAATATATATATGGCACTCACTTTGTAATCTATCATCATATCTATTCTATCATCAATTTATATATTATTATGGCTTCTATAATATTCCAAGTCTTTTGGTAGTATTATTTGTGTAAGTGAATAAATATTCGCTTCAAGTGGTATCAAAGCAAAGTTACTATTTTGGTTTCTAGGGTTTCCCTAAAAAATAGGACTGTGTCCTTAAATAAAAAATAAAAATAAAAAAGGTAAAAGTAACCCCCCCCCCCAAAAAAAAAGTAAAAGTTAAACAAAAAAAAGGGTAAAAGTGAAACCACACATGGTTTCTTAATAAGCGGGTTTGGGTTTGAATATAAAAAGTGCAAAATAATTACTAGTAAGGAGAAAGTGAGATTTGAACTTAGGTGGGGAATGTGACACCCATTCCTCCCAACCACCCAATCTACTCACATTTTACAAAACTTAAGGGAAAAAAAAGATAAAAGGGGTGCATAATAATTGCTACTAAAAAGCAAGTGATATTTGAACTTAGGTGGGGAAGGTAACACTCATTCCTCCCAGCCACCCAGTCTACTGACATTTTTACAAACTATTGGAAAAAAAGAAGGAGATATTGATTAAACTTCAAAGAAAACTCAAGAATATGGATTTTAATATTGAAAAGAAGCAAAATTTTCCTATCACCTTACAAAAAAATGTTTCAATATTATTTAGAATTAAAGGGACACTTGCAGGGAAGGATATCACCATTTATATCGCACCTGCTGAAAGAAATAGTTATATTAGTATTGAATTCGTTAACCATTTAGTGATTCCTGAGTCAAATATAGGGGAAGAGCTAGACTTTTTGGACAAAAAACGAACTGAAATAAGTGGCTTACAACTGAGTGTCGGAGATTATATGGTCACATCGAATTTCATTGTTAGTTCCTTATGGAGCTTTGACGGTGACATAATTTTGGGTTTACCCTAGATAAAAAAATTGGGGACCCTCATCTTAAATGCCGAAAAGAACTGGAAGAGAATTACATTTCAAGATATTACAATGAAGTCAGAAATAGAACCTCCAACATCTGAAGAATTCCAGGATATATCAAACATGATTTCACAGGGTAATCAGAAGTCAAAACAAAAGAAGCAGAAAGAAGTTGAAAAAATTGTCGCCAGTAAGGATGAAGAAATCACTTGTTTGAAGAATCATAGTCAAGACTTGATTGCATAGATTAAGAAATTAAAAAGGGAAAAAATATTGCAAGAGGAAAGCCAAGAAGAATTCCACCAAAAGGAAGTGGATCTCCAAAACGATTTCAATAAGAAACTATTATAAAAAAATGAAGAAAATTCTTGCTTAAAAATTTTGAATCAAGGGTTGACTGAACAAATAACAAAATTAAAAAATGAGAAGTTAAAAAATCCTTAGAGTTATTATCAATTAATAAATCGCAAGAATCACAAACAATTAAATTTTCTACATGTGTTCCGCAAACATCTCGAATACCTTATCGTCACCCAAATCACATAAGTCAATACAACCAACATCAAATTAAAGAAGAAATGATGACTAACGCAATGTAGAAGTCATCAAAGGCTCAAATTCAAACATCAGAAAAGGGAATCAATGCAAATCTCGTCAAAGTTTAAAAGAACAATCTGGTTGTCACATCACTACAAGCATCAACATAAAATGGTTCTGAAAAACAATTACAAAAATCAATAGAAGCACCAAAAGTTGAAGTTCCAGTAAACACTTCACAGGAAATTCGAGTTCCTTATCGCGATCCGAATAACAAGAGTCATTATGATAGACAAAAAAATCACAATGAAAATCACCAGTATTATTCCTATAAGGAGCAAAGAAAAAATCGACAACTCTCAACAATCGATCCACAAATAATTCCATTAAGGGTAAATCTCGGATGGATGAATTCCCAACTGACGCAACATTTCCACACAATGTTTAAAAGAAAGTATCATCTTATTTCGTCAAATGTTGCAACTACCAACACACAATGTCATGAGAAGGAATTACGAGCTAGAACAAGGGATAAAGTCTTCCATAATTTTGCTTTGAGGACAAAGCAATTCTAAGGGAGAGGCAATGTAATGAACAAAAATATATATAATAAAGAATCACTAAATAACTATTATGTAATTAATAATAACTATTAAATATCAATAATAATTATTAATATTAGAACATATTGATATTAATAATTAATAATTAATAATTAATAAATAGTTATTAGTAAACAATTCTAAAATTACGCATCCTTTCATGGATAGTATCCAAAGTGCCTTTACGATTAATATATATATGGAACTCACTTTGTAATATATCATCATATCTATTCTATCTTCAATTTATATATTATTATGGCTTATATAATATTCCAAGTCTTTTGGTAATATTATTTGTGTAAGCGAATAATTATTTGCTTCACAATGACCAAAGAAGATCTGTTGATATCTATTTGTCATTGGTCTCTTAGACATCACATTAATCTGGTTTTTGTCATGAGAGGTTGGGATAATTTGTTTTCTTTCTTCTTTCTTAACTGGGCTCTTTAGTGCTCCAGCATAGGTTTTTCTATTTGCCCCTTGGTTTGTGAAAGAGGAATATCTTGACCCATATCCTAATCCATATTTATCACTTCATTATTTTTTGCCTATTTAGAATATCATCTAAGATATTTGATCTACCCTCAAATATTTTTTTCAAGGCCTCTTCATCAAGTTTTTTCTCTAAGCTACAAGATCCATTCTTCAATCTTTTCAGATTCTTGTTTTCCTTTCTTGATCTATAGATTTAGTTCCTCTTCAATTATTTTGGCCTCTAGAAGTTATGTTTCCAACTCCCTAATGACATGGTTTGAGTGTTTTTTTCTCTCCTGCACTTTTTAAGTTATTCAAGATTACTAATGAATTCAACTTTTAAATCTACTTCACCTTCCTTATCTGATTCACCATCCTGAACCTGTGTATCTACTCCCATGAATATAATTTTTGTTTATTTATCTTCGCTATCTCCCATAGTGTAAAGAAATTTCTTTTTCTCATAGAACTTATTTTTGTTTCGCATTTTACCCTTTTTGAACTTCTTTGAGACTTCTCTCTCATCACAACCATCTTGATTAGGGTAAGGACATTTTGAAGCAAAGTGTCCAATTTTTCCATAGCCAAAAAAATTTAATGTTAGATTTCCATTGTATTTTCCAGTACCTCTCTCAATTTTCTCGATGAATAGTGCTTCATCATCTGAGTTTTCTGAGTGATTCTTAGATAGGTTTTCAAATTTCTTATATTTTTTTGAAGCTTTCAATGTTGCTTCTTCCTTTGAAGGTTTATTAGTCCCATTTTGAACTCATATGCAATGAATACCCATGTAACTCATCTACCATCATATTTTCAAGATTATCTTTTTCTTCTAAGGTAAATACTTTTGATTCATACTTTAAGGGTAACGTTCGTGGCACTTTGTCAACAACTTCTTTTTCCTTCATTTCTCTTCCAAGGGATTTAATCGCATTAACAATCTCATCTATTCTTAAGAGATATTTTGCAATATTTTCTTCCTCTTTCATTCTTAGAATTTCAAACTATCCTTTGTATGTCTTAAGTTTGGATTGTTTTACTTTAGATGCTCCTTCATAAATAGCTTTTAGATTCTCCCAAACCTGGTAGGTTGTCTTACATTGCATAACTTTTACAAATACTGACTTTGTTAACCCACACAAGCTTGCATTTAGGGATTTTTAATTTGCCTCATATTGGTCTAGTTCATCTTTGTATGTAGGTATGTTAGCTCGTAATTTGTACTCTATTTCAATAGATCTCCATAATCTATATCCAAGAGACATTAGATGGAACTTCATCCTTACACTCTAGTATGCATAATTATCTCCAGTAAATAATGGAGGTCTGTTGGTGGCTAAACCTTCTTGTTTATCCATAATGGTTTTTAATAGGATCTTCCTTCCAATGGTTAAGTTGTAGTGAAGGAACCTTCTGTCATACAAATTGTTGGAATATTGGACAATACTGAGAGGGGGGTGAATTAGTATTGATAAATATTAACTTATTCATTAACACACATAAACAACAAGGGCACACAAAACACAAATTTATCATGGAAGCCCAATTGGGTAAACCACCAATACTTCCTATTATTGCAAAAATTATATTTACAACTAGTTTCTTCCTACTACTACAGAGAAGGATTGTACTAAACCCTATTTACCAGCAACTACTGGAAGGAGGCTATGACCCCCTGGTTTATCAACTTCTATTGAAAGGATGCTATGACACCATGTTTACCAGCTTCAACTAGAAGGACGCTACAACCCTCTACAAGCTTATTTCTTGCCCTAGCGCCACCCTACCACCATGATATGTTTTTATTTCATTTTTAGATATTCTTTATGTTCCCTGTCACTGGTTTTTCTTTGGTCTCTGTCTACTCCTACATGGATCTGGATCATAGAGACAATTTCGCTCACTCATAACTATGTCTATAAATTCCTTCTAACACGTTTTCGATGAAGGCATCTCTTCATTGTTGCGCCTTTTCATTATTAGATTGTGCCTCTTCATGAAGAATAAATTCTTCATTTTAACAATTCTTTAACTCTACTTAGTTTTATCAATCATACCTTTTTGCAACACAATCTTACCATAATTGCCTCTCCGCAATGATAATTCTTCATAGGAAATTCTTCTAAATTTTCCTTTCCATAATAGATTCTTTTCTCAACCATCCTGAGTTGTTGATCCATTGTGGACTCTTTCCTATCCGTCGATCCAATAGACGGATTTCTCTTCGTAATAATCTTTCTACAATTTCCTTAGCTTTCCAAGATTTTCTTTCCATGACAACCTTTCCGCACCATTTATTTCTTTAGAATTTGTCTAGACCTTTCATTTGATGCAGATTGTGGACGCGTAGTTTGACATTTCTTAAAAGGTCCTTCCACAAATTTCTTTTCGCAACTACCTTTCTGCAAGGTACTTTCTACAATGGTCTTTCTGCATTGTTGATTTATTGTGGACTCTTCCAAGACCGTTGATCCAATATCAGATGCAGATTGCAAATTGTAGGTTTTCGAAAATCCATAAAGGTGCTTCTGCGATTCTCTTTCTGTAATATTTCTTCTGTGTCGTCAATCTCATTCGTACTTTTTCCTAATCATCAATCTTAGATTAGATGTGTATTGCAGATTGCGGGTTTTCCAAATTTATTTGAAAACACTTCCACAATATTTCTTTTGCATCGTCGATCTCTTGGGAATTTTTTCCTAACCATCGATCTTCCAGGTTACAGGTTGGTAAAATCTCAAACGTTGCTTCGGTAATTCCCTTTCTGCATTTTTTGTTCTGCAACGTCGATCATTTGTGGATGCTCTCTTGACTGTCGATCTTGCGGGTTCACTTCTAACTGTTGATTTATAATCAAATGTGTATTTAAATTATAATATTACAGATCACTCTGCATTCATCGATATCATTGCAGATTCAATCATAACCGTTGATCCATGATCAAATGCAGATTCAATATTAACCATTGATCTTTTTGTGTATTCAAATCTAACCATTGATATATACATTGTCAATCCTTCCAAAATATAGGGGGCCTTACAGGTCATCCTGGGCTCCAAGATGTTAAATTCTCATGGATTCCAAGCACCTAGATCCCCCAGACTACCTTTTCTCTATGCATCGAATAATTCTAGTGATACTAGTGCATATACGCACCTACAAACTCAATCATGCTACTAATGTGGGATAATCCCAAACATCAAAATCAATCTACATCATGTATTTCCTTGATTGGACAGTTTTTGAGTCTTCATATGGGTTGCATTGTAATTCCTCTTCCTCTTGCATCGATACAATGCCTCTTGCATTATGTTCACTAGTTTTGTCATTTTTGAACTCCGTTGTTATCAATTGAGGACTATTTCAACATTCTCCCCCTTTTTCATTGATGGAAATATTTTATTTTAGTGAATTTTCTCCCCTTTGATAGCAATGACAAAATCTTTCTTTTGACAACTCCCCCTGTCATCATATATCCCCCTAAGATTACTCTTCCACTTCTACAACTGTTGTAAGGATATTACTCCCAACTTCCTTATAAGATGCTCAAAAGCTTCTTGGGGTAGTGGATTGGTAAAGATATTAGTAATTTTTTCTTTTGTGTCAGCATAATCTAGTTTGACAACCTTCTAGGATACTTGTTCTCTTAGGAAGTGATACTTTATTGATATGTGTTTTTTCTTGGAGTGCATGACATGTTTTTTTGACATATTTATGGCACTGGTATTATCACAATTTATTATTACTTGGTGATCATACTTCACAATTAAGTGTTCTAGTGTATGCTTCATCCAAATGACCTTGGTGCAACATGACGCAGCATCAATATATTCGACCTCTCTTGTGGAGAGTGAAATGGAAGATTGTTTTTTACTTAACCATCAAACCAAACAGTTTCTTAAGAAGAAACCTTCTCTGCTGGTACTTTTTCGATCATCAACACTTCCTTCCCAATATGCATCAGTAAATTATTTTAAGATGAAGTATTGAATTTTTGGGTACCATAACGCATACTCCATAGTACCTTTCAAATATTTGAAAATTATTTTTACTGTTGTGACATGCATTTATTTTTGGATTTCCTTGAACCTAGCAACCAAACCTATAGCTTGCATCACATCTGCTCTTGTAGATGTCACATATAGCAAGCCTCCTATCATGGATCTATATATGGTATGACCCACTTTCAGATACTCGTCATCCTTACTTAATTTACAACCTACGATCATATGAGTACTAACATGTTTGGATTTTTCCATCTTAAATCTTTTAAGCATGCCTTTGATGTACTTAGTTTGAGAGATTAAGATTCCTTTGTCTATTTGGTAAACTTGTAACCCAAAAAAGAATATTACTTCACCCAACATTGGCATTTCGAATTCCTTCTTCATTTTAGAATTTGTAAAGTTCTTCCAAATATGATGTCATCTACATAAATAGCAACAATCATCATATTTTCATCTTCGATTTTTAAGTAGAGATTCCTTTAAGTGGCCCCTCCCTTAAATCCTTGTTGCTTTAAGTATCTGTCCAACCTCAAAAACCATGCTCTTGGAGCTTGTTTGAGGCGATAGAGTGCCTTTAACTATATGTCTAGCCTTGAAAACCATCTTGATTGAATTTTTTCTTGAACACCGTTTCGGTCCCTATAATATTTTTTTCTTTAGGTCTTGGCATGAATTCTTAGGTTTCGTTTCTCTCAATATGATCCAATTCTTCTTTTGTGGATTTGATCCATTCATCATTTTTATGGATTTTGTAAAATTATTAAGTTCCACTACCGAGAGTAGGGCTTGTTCATTAAATAGTAATTGTCTCCTTGTACTGACTCCAACATCTTTGTCACGTATGATCTGTGTCTCAAGATGATCCTTTTGTACTCTTCTAGATGGGGTTTTTGTATCAGGAATTGGATAATATTCTTCACTTTCCTATGTGTCTTATTCCTCTCTTTCTTCTACATCATGAATAATTTCATATTTTTGCAAGTCCTCCTCTTCTTCATTATTCGTATTTTCATAACCATCACGGCTTCTTATTCTTATTTGTTTTATGTCATATATTCTTACATCTGCACTTTCTAAGATCTTATGTAACCTTTTATTGTAACATCTATACGCTTTCTTGGTGGATGAATATCCTAAGAATATTCCTTCACCAATCCTAGAGTCAAACTTGTCAAGATCATCGTCGTTCCTTTTAATGTAGCAATTTCTCCCAAATACTTTGAAATATTTGAATGAGGCTGGTATTCCATGCCATAGTTCATAAAGATTATTATCCTTATTCACTATGAGTTTCCTCTATTGAGTATATAGAGAGATCTGTATACTGCTTCTTTCCAATATGCATCTGACAACTTTGCTTCATTAAGCATTGTTCTGGCAACTTCATATTTCTTTGATTTTTCTGAAGCTTTAAATGTTTCCTCTTCCTTTGAAGGTTTATTTAGTCTTGTTCTCAACCCATATGCAATGAACACCCCATGTAACTCATCTACCTTCATATTTTCAAGATTATCTTGTTCTTCTAAGGTAGATACTTTTGATTCATACTTTAAGGGCAGCGTTCGTAGCACTTTGTCAACAACTTATTTTTCCTTCATTTCTACTCAAATGGATTTAATCACATTAACAATCTCATCTATTCTTAAGAGATATTTTGTGATATTTTCTTCCTCTTTCATTTTTAGACTTTCAAATAGTCCTTTGTATGTTTGATGTTTGGATTGCTTTACTTTAGATGCTCCTTCATAAATAGTTTTTAATTTCTCCCAAACCTGGTAGGTTATCTTACATTGCATAAATTTTACAAATACTAACTGTTTTAACCCACTCAAGCTTGCATTTAGGGATTTTACATTTGCCTCATATTAGTTTAGTTCATCTCCGTCTGCAGGTATGTTAGCTTGTAATTTGTACTCTATTTCAACAGATCTCCAGAATCTGTATCCAAGAGACATTAGATGGCACTTCATTCTTACACTCCAGTATGCATAATTATATCTAGTAAATAATGGAGGTCTATTGGTGGCTAACCCTTCTTGTTGATCCATAGTGTTTTTAAATGGGATCTTCCTTCCAGTGGTTAAGTTGTAGTGAAGGAACCTACTCTCATACCAATTGTTGGAATATTGGACAATACATGGGGGGGGGGGGGGGGGGGGGATGGTGAATCAGTATTGATAGCTTTTAACAATTTAAACCACTCTTAACTTATTAATTAACACACATAAACAATAAGGACACATAAAACAAAAATTTATCATGGAATCCTAATTGGGTAAACCACCAATACTTCCTATTACTGCAAAAATTATATTTACAATTAGTTTATGTCTGCTACTACAGACAAGGTTGGTACTACACCATATTTACCATCAACTACTGGAAGGAGGATATGACCCCCTAGTTTATCAGCTACTACTGTAATGATGCTACGACACCCTAATTAACAACTTCAACTAAAGGGAGGCTACAACCCCCTATAGGCTTGTTTCTTGACTTAGCGCCACCCTACCACACTTATATGTTTTTATTTGATTTTCATATCTTCTTTATGTTCCATGTCACTGGTTTTTATTTGGTCTCTGTCTTCTTCTACATGGATCTAGATCACAGAGACAATTTCTCTCACTCATCATTATGTCTATAAATGCCTTCTAACATATTTTCTGTGAATGCATCTCTTCACCGCTGCGCCTTTTCATTCTTTGATCATACCTCATCACGAAGAGTCAATTATTCATTTTAAAAATTGTTTAACTCTACTTAGGTTTATCAATCATACCTTTATGCAACACAATGTTACTAGAATCGCCTCTCTGCAATGATAATTATTCACCATAAATTCTTCCAAATTTTCCTTTCCCCAATAGATCCTTTCCTCATCCATCTTGAGCCATTGATCCATTGCGAACTCTTTCCTGTCCATCGATCCAACACACAGATTTCCACAATTTCCTTATCTTTCTGTAATTGTCTTTCCGCAACAAACTTTTCACACTGTTGATTTCTTCGGTCTCTGTCTAGACCATTGATCTGATGTGGATTGCAGATTGCAAACGCGTGGTTTGGATTTTCTCAAAAGCCCCTTCCGAAACTTCCTTTCCACAAATACCTTTCTGCAAGGTAGTTTTAACAATGGTATTTCCGCACCATTGAGTTCTTATCGACTCTTCCTAGACTGTTGATCCAAGATCAGATGTGGATTGCGAATTGTGGGTTTTCCAAAATCCTTAAAAGTGGTTTCACAATTTGATTTCTATAATATTTCTTGTTCGTTGTCAATCTCATACGTACCTTTTATTGATCATTGATCTTACATCAGATGCAGATTATGGATCGCGGATTTTCCAAATTTACTTGAAAACACTTCCACAATTTCCTTTCTGCAATCTTTCTTCTGCATCATATATCTCTTGCGAAGTCTTTCTTGACCATCGATCTTTCGTATTATAGGTTCATAAAATCTCAAATGTTGCTTCCACAATTTTTCTTCTACACCGTCGATCATTTATGGATGCTCTCTTGATCATCGATCTTACAGGTTCACTCCTAACCGTTGATTTACAATCGAATGCATATTTGCATTCTGGTATTTTGGATCACTCTACATCCATCTGTCTCTTTGCGAATTCTATTCTAACCATTAATCCATGGTCGAATGCAGATTCAATATTAACCATCGATCATTTTGTGATTCAAATTCAGCCATTAATCTGTACATTGTCAATCCTTTGAAAAGATAGAGGGCCTAATAGTTCATCCCTAGATTCAAGATGGTGACTTCTCATAGAGTCCAATCACATAGAGACCCCACACTACCTTTCATATACATGTCGAATAAGTCTAGTGAGACCAGTGCATATAAGCACCTACAAACTCAACGCACTACTAATGTGGGATAAATCCCAAACGTCAAAATCAATCTAAACCATTTATTTCCTTGATCAGATGGTTGTTGAATCTTTGTATGGGCCTTGCTATCGATCCTCTGCCTCTTGCATTATGTTCTTTGGTTTTTTCATTGTTGAACTTCTTTGACATCAATTGACAACTATTTTCAACAAAAAAACCTAGAAGACTAAAAATATTCATGTTGTTACTTTCACTATATCTCAATATTGGAAAAGGCCAAAGAGCCGAAACATTTACAGGACGAAGGTGAAGTCCGGATGTACCCTATGTAAAATTTTCAGCCTCAAATTTGCTATAATTTAAGAGATATGATTCCTCCAAATCAAGGTTCCATCCTTAAATAAGTGACCTAGGGAAAATTCCTATATCGCGGGATATGAAGTTCCAAGATAAATTTCACAAGATATTACAGATAGGGAATGGACTATAGTTTCTGTGGAAAAAGTTTCAAACCTCAAAGGTGAAACAGTAACACGTGGAGGTCTGTACAATGTTGCTATGATGAAAAGTATTGAAATAAGTCACCTTAGAAAAATTTGCATGAGTCCCAATTTGTGAAACCAATTCTGCTATAACCTATGGGGTTGGAAAGAAGAAAAACCTATCTACCACAATGCAAAGTTTCATACATAGACAGGGCATAATTATGGATATACAATGGAAACAATATCAGGTGATTATGTAGAAAAAATTGAAGAAAAATAGGGCATCTGATATTTTGCATTTTTTATCACAGTTTTGCGAAAATGAGTATGTTGCTCAACTCGCCTTGAGGAGGCACATATTTCTATCCAATCAGATCTGAAAGATACCTAAGTTGAAAAATTAGGGTTTCTATGTCAACCCCTAGGTAAACTTGAAGCAGCATTACAGAAAAGATTTCATGCAAGAATGAGATTGAATCAATCTTATTAGTCAAAGGAGGAGCTCCAGATCAAGAAGGAGATGAAGAAAAAACACAAGAACGAGTCTTCCAAACAAACAAAGATAAGTATCTAAATTTTATTTCTTGTATATGCTATGTATTATGCATGATAGAATGTTTGCATTAATGACAATATACTACTAATATGCATGCTATGGGTAAGTAGCTCATGGTGCTATACAACTCTCCATTGCTACTTATCTAGAATGAAACCTCTTTGCTCACATATTGAGTTAGTGCACAATCTCAATGATGTTATGGTAGAGATGGAAGGAATATTGAAAGTTTCTGTGATATATGGATGAATTTTGTATTGGATAAAATAGTTGCATGATGATATCCGTATGCATAATAATTTTTCATTATGCATATGTCCTATGAAATGTTTCTAACGATGCAACTGGTTCATTTGACTTGTAGGAAAGATCGTGTATAAACACCTACAATAAAATAAGGATGATACTTGTTCCAAAGAACAAGTGATGAAAATTCAATATTCACTCCAATAAACATGAACCTGAATCTCCCAGGTTCAGATACATTGTGACGGAAGAAAGTGATTTAGAAGAATATAAGAGAACGGTAGATCCACCTTGAGATATGAAGACCATATTGGACACGAGATATAATTCAATATGAAGAAAAGTAGAGAGGGACTTACAAAGCAAAGTAAGAGGCCTCAGATACACTCTAGTTATGTGGCACAATTGAGTGACATCATTGATAAAGACACTTCCAGCTATGGAAGAAGCTATGATCAAAATGTAACAGTTGATCATGGGGAATGATATCTAGGATATGGTTCCGACACTTGAAAGGGAAGTCCGTAGTGTCTTCCATATGGATATACAAGAAAAAGTATACAAAGAAAGGTTCATGGTTTTCCTCGGAAATAATAGACTATGGCATGACATACTCGATTGACTAGACATACTTCTCCAGTAGAAGTATATATCGAGAAAAGAACCACCTATACAGAATAGGATTTGTACGATCTCGAAAGGAACCCATAGGTAAGAACATCTAGGAACTTGAAAGATCACATAGAGTGATGAATATCTTAAGCTTTGCTACCAGATTGAAGATGGAAACATATAGAATATAACAAGCTCATAGATGGGTGCAAGGGGAACTTTTCAACAAAGTTCAAGATAAACAATCTTGCTATCTAGTAACCTAAGATGGATACATAGAATATCAGTAGCAAAGGATGCTACCTATCACTTCAGTACATAATGGATAAGCCTAAGATGATGCTCTTCTATAGGGGGGGTGACTACAGAATATATCTGTGTTTGACATGCTACAACGTGATGGACAACTTCCTAATGGACTAAGGATTTACCAAGAGTAAAGTCAGTTCCAACCTTCAAGGTTTAATGTGGAAGACTGGGATATGTCGATAACCTGATAGGATGAAGTCATGGTAGAAGTAATGATGGAAGAATACTAGTCATGTTTGGGATATAGTACCTGAACTACAAAGCAAGAGTGTGGTATCTTCCAAGTATATTTTCAAGATAAAACATGTTGCTAATGGAAGTAAGGAAAGGTTTGTGTATATAGTATTTTCTCGTAGAGAGGGAATTGATTATGAAGAGACATTTGACCCAATAGAAAGATACACTTCCATCAAAACCATCATGGCACTTGCTTCCATGATGAAGTGGGATCTACACTAGATGGATGTAAAAAAAAATTTCCTTAATGATATGATTGAGGAAGAGGTCTACATTGAACAACCACAAGGATTTGAAGTCAAAGATAGAGTGACTCATGTATGTAAGTTGAAAAAGGCCTTGTATTGACTAAAGAAAGCTCTTAGAGCTTTGTATGGAGGAATAGCTAGATCCTTGACAAGCTTGCGATTTACAAAGATTAAAGGTGATTCTAACCTTTACCTAAAGGTTATGGATGATGAACCTAGCATACTATTGTTGTATGTGGATGATCTATTTATGACTAGAAATGAGAAACATATCATAGATTGCAAGAAGAAGCTGGATGAAGAATTCAAGATGAAAAATATTGGATTGATGCATTATTTCCTCATGATGGAAGTGTGGAAGAGACCAGAAGGAATATTTCTGAACCAAGGAAAGTATGATGTGGAAATCTTAAGAATATTTGATATGTTGGATTGTAAAGACATGGCCACACCCATGGACACCAACCTGAAGTTGTTGTTTGATGAGACATCAGAATTAGTGGACATGACTCAGTACATATAGATTATTGGGTCATTAATGCATTTGATGAACACAAGGATAGATATATGCTTTACTGGGAATACCTTGAGTCAGTAGCTAGTTAAACCTATATGTGTTCACCTGAAAGATGAAAATAATGTGATAGGTTACCTGAAAGATACGACATACTTGGGATTTTACTATGGTAGAGATCATGACTATACATATTCAGATTTGGAAATAAGTGTTGTAGAAAGAAAGAGAACCTTGGGTGGATGTTATTGCCTAGGATCCGCAATGATCTCATGGTTTAGTAAGAAACAACCCAGTGTTTCTCTCGGTACAACTGAAGTAGAGTATGTAGAAGCTTACTCTACTAGTTGTGAAGTGATATGGCTTCGAAAAATGATGTCAAGACTATTTGACATGGAGTTGGATACCACAATAATTCTTTGTGATAACCAAAGTTGCATAAATATGACAAAGAATCATGTGGGATATGGTACTGAAGGGAGATATAAAACTCTAGTATGTGAGTTTCAATGAGCAAGTTGTTGATATGTTGACTAAGCTTCTATAAAAATATTGGTGTAGTTCCAAAAGACTTTCCTTGTAAGGAGGAACCATGATGGATACCACAATAATTCTTTGTGATAACCAAAGTTGCATAAATATGACAAAGAATCATGTGGGATATGGTACTGAAGGGAGATATAAAACTCTAGTATGTGAGTTTCGATGAGCAAGTTGTTGATATGTTGACTAAGCTTCTATAAAAATATTGGTGTAGTTCCAAAAGACTTTCCTTGTAAGGAGGAACCATGATGATGATACCTAATTTACTAGCAAGGAGAGATAATGAATATATGGACCCTTCTCGAAAAGGAGAAACATATCAAAGATATGGACCCTTCTTGAAAAGGAGAAACAAATCGAAGATATGGACCCTTCTCAAAAAGGAGAAACAAGATATGGACCCTTCTTAGAAAGGAGAAACAAGTCAAATATATGGACTCTCTTTAGAAAGGAGGAAAAAATGGAATATGTGGACTATCCTTGGAAAGGAAGAGCAGGTCGAATACATGAACCCTACATGGACAAACAGCGAGCAGGTTGATAATATGGATCCTCCCAGAAAATGGGGAGTGATGTTGGAAATGACATCTATTATAGGATGACAATGACGCTCCAGCATGAAAGAGGTCACTTCTGCCTGAAGATGCTGACAAGGTCTGACATTCACTTATGGATGATAGTATCCTCTCTTAAGGATGGTAGGTATAACACTCTGTTCATGAGAGTGGTCCTTACAAGTTAAGGATGGACCTGCAGATGTTACTCTCACATGGAGAGTACCCACATTTAGTTGTGGATAACGCAGAATAACACTCTCCCAAGACTAGTCCTAACCTTTGTTGTATGGATTCTCTATGATGAGTCCTCACATACGACAAGACTGACATTTTGTATGTAGAAAATATCTACTCTGCAGACATTACTCTTGTATGGACAGTATTCCTACATTCATATGTAGATGACATAGAATAACACTCACTTGGGAGAGGTCCTAACCTTAGCAGTATGGATTCTCTATGATGAGTCCTCACAAACACCGTAGTATAACACTCACTTGGGAGTGGTCTTAACCTCAGTGGTAAACATGTTCTACGATGAGGGCCGACATTTTGTATGTGGTCGATATCTTCTCTGTAGAAAATAGTCTTGCATGGAAGAGTATGCCTATGCGTGAGTGTAGATACCATAGTATAACACTCACTTAATAGTGGTCCTAACCTTAGTGGCATGGATGTTCTATGATGAGTTCTCACGGACAATAGGGCCTACACTGGGTGTGATCGATATCTAAATTTAGTTGTAGATGATTCAGTTGATCGAAATCATGGATCATGTTGATCGAGGATTGCCTCATCCTTGGAATTATTCCCTAAAGAGATAGGAATTGATCATCCCACAAAGAGATCATGTGTATTGCAGGTAGCACAGAGGAAAATAATCAAGTAGGTCAAAGTACAAAGACAAAGGATCAAGTAGATCGAAGTGTAACTGCAAAGGATCAAGAAGGATCAAAGTGCTACTGCAAAGGATCAAAAGGATCGAAGTGCTGCTGCAAGGGATTGACAAGATCAAAGTGCTTCTACAAAGAATCGAGAAGATCGAAGTGTTATTGCAAAGAAACAAGAAGATCTAAGTGCTGTTGCAAAGGATCGAGAATATCAAAGTGTTGCTACAAAGGATAGAGAAGATCGAAGTGTTGATGTAAAGGATCGAGAAGATCAAAATGATACTACAAAGGATCAAGAAGATCGAACCGTTTCTACAAAGGATCAGAAGATCGAAGTGCTGCTACAAAGGATAGAGAAGATCGAAGTGCTACTGCAAAGGATCAGAAGACCAAAGTGCTGATGCAAAGGATCAGAAGATCAAAGTGCTGGTGCAAAGGATCAAAAGATTGAAGTACTACTATAAAGGATTAGAAGATCGAAGTGCTACTATGAAAGATAGAAAGGTTGAAGCATTGCTGTAAAAAGGATCAAGCTCGTGTGATGCAGAAGATGAATACATTGAAGATTAATTGTTCAAGTTACTAATTGTGAAAACTTCCTATGACGTATAGATGTATAACCTCGATGATGTTGCAGATATTTGATCTTTGTTCTCTTATATTCTATGATGTTGTTATCAGTAAAGCAACCTTCTTGCTAAGGGGGAGTGTTGAATATTGTAACTTAAAAGGATATTCTAAATGTATTTTACTGATGTAACCCAAGGGAGATGTTATTATTCCTCCATCGAGGTGTTACTATTGTAGCTGGTCATCATAAATTCATGAGGTAAATTCTCCATTGTAAGCCGAGTCAATAGTACCCTAATGAATATAATATAATATTGTATTGAGTCTTCCTAAGTGAATTCAAACCACTTAGTTAACTGGGGATGACTTGTTAGGTTAAAATTCAAGTGACGAAAAGAGTATAAATAGAGGAGATGTGTTCCTCATTTGAGCACACACTCACTTGTGTATAACGCATAGGAGAGAGAGAGATATATCTTATGGACAGAGGCACACCTATCTGGGGTCTTGCATTGTACTTTGTATACATGTTATACATAGGAAGTTTTGTTGGGTTTTCTTCCCCATGAGGATTTCCCAAGATAAACCTTTGTGTTCTTTTGTGTGGTTGTGCTTGTCTATCTTTTAGTGGTCCTTTTGCTTATGGTTATGTTGTTACAATGCTAAATGTTATAAGATATGATATAAACATTAAAAACTTATCAAATTTTTCATCTTTTAAGCCTTTTTATGATTCATTAACATTTAAATTTCACTTGCAAATTTAATGGTTAAAAAATATCCTGAAGATTTTCAGATCCAGTTTGGTATCAAATCAGCTTAACCATTGCATTGTGAGTTTATGTTAATGAGATCTAGGCTCAAGCGAGGTGAATGTGTACTTGAAGCATTTAATATAGATATTGGACCTGCACATCGAAGAGAGAAAATGACAAATGAATAATATCAAGGAGAAGATGAGAAGGCCTTCTACAAGACTTTCTATCAGATGGAAGAAAGAGTAGAGAAGTTGTTTGCATATTATCAAGAGATGTTGGAAAAGAAGAAAACAAAGAAGGAGCAACAAAAGGATAATGCTTGGGGAAAGGAAAAGACCCCTTTGAACCTTCTTCTCCATCTTATTCTTCTTCTGAAAGCTTCAGTACTGCTTCTGCAACTCCAAAGAAACAACCTGAGAAGGATAATTCTGATTGATCTTATTTAAAACTTGATATTAAGTTTGAATTGCCTGCATGTAATGGTGAACTTAACAAAGAAAAAATAGATGATTTGATCAGGAAAATTGAGGTGTATTGCAGGATTTAGAATCTTACAAATGATAAGGTAAATATCCCATTGGATACTTTCCATCTTGGAGGCACCGCACTCCTCTGGTGGGAAATTAAGACACAAGAAGACCTCCTTAGAAAAGGTAAAATTATTTCTTCCTAGTATGAATTTACTGTCGTGTTAAAAAATAAATCTTATCCATTAGACTACATACATCAAGGCATGATGGATTGGAAAAATTTAAGCCAAGGTAAAGGTCATAATGTACAAGATTACACTCAGAAATTTAGAAAAAGAGATTTCATTTTGGGCATACCTCTTTATACTCAGGAAACTCTTCTCAAATTTATTGGAGGATTGTATAGTTATTTTCATCATACACTAGCTTTACGAGGTATTTGTGCAAGCTACGCACATTGAATCCAAAGGAAAGAGTGTTCATGATGTTTCTTTATCTGAATCTAGCTAGGGAAAATAGGGCATGAAAATATGGAAAGGTAAGCATGCAGCTACAATGAGGAAAGGTGAAGAGAGGCCTACATGCTAACATTGTCAAAAGCAAGGGCAGAAAGTGGCAAAGTGTTGGAAGCTACATCCAGAACTGAAACCGAAGTGGTTTAAGGTTGGGAAGGGGAAGAAAAAGAAAATGGTTATCGTTGAGGACCTTGCATTAGATTCCAAGGATGAAACAAAGATAACAATCATAGGTGTGAAATGTAAAGTTATTGTTGTTAACGATTCTAACATTAGTTCTTCATGTGCCACTACTTCTAAATATCATATCAGTTCTAAGGATTAAAAGAGGAATGCATTGTTTCATATTAGGATTATTACAAAACAAACCAATATCGACAAAATCGTAGATAGTGGATCCCAAGCTAATATCATTTTAGAAAAAGTAGTTAAGAAATTGGGATTAACAACAAAACCACATAAGAAACCTTATCCATTAGGCTAGGTATGCAAAGATAAAATATTACAAGTAACAAAACAGTGTGATCTAAAGTTTGCAATTACATGTAAGTTTTTAGATGAGGTTAAATTTGATGTGGCCCCACTAGATATTTGTGGAATTGTGTTGGGTATTCCATACTTATATGATCCAAAGACAATATTCTATAGAGAACATAATCAATATCACTTGTTTAAAGAAGGAATTGAGTACATAGTGCATTCACACACATTAAAAATGACAAATCAATGGGCACTACACAACAATTAAAAAGAGTTGTTAATGCAAGTCAAAATTTGGCACCTATGTCTATGCAATGTAAGGATAAAAAGAATATTAACCATGAAAAGGAAGTGTCATTTAATGACAATGCACCTGTTTTGGTTGATAGTGTTGCTATGGTCAAAGTTCAACATGATATGGGTACAATATCTTTTAAATGTTCAATTTTGATATTCAAATTTCTATTGATCAACAGTGTGTGGTTGGTTCTAACAATGTTGAATGAAGATTTGATTGAAAATGGGATTAATGTACTTAACATTGTCAATGTAGTATTGATTGTTGTTATGCTGATTCAAATGTATAGGTTCCAGGGAGAATGGATAGGTGATATGTGATGAGTGAGACGAACATGTCCTCACTTGAATTCTAAATGATCCAGGCTTTTGGTGATCCAACAGATTCTTAGTGGGAAGGTTTGATCCAGGAGGATCATCTCATAGCCGATCAAATTTAAAGTAAACCTTACAGGGATGAATATCTCATCAAGAGATTTTTGGAAACACTTGTTTCATGGAAAAAGACCTCAAGATGCAAAAGTTATTGATATTGGAAGTTTCAATGGTTTTCGTTAAAAATGATTGATTTAGGCAAATGTAATTAAGTTATTGATATTGGAAGTTTCAATGCTTTTCGTTAAAAATGATTGATTTAAGCAAATGTAATTAAGTTATTGATATTGGAAGTTTCAATGGTTTTCGTTAAAAATGATTGATTTAGGCAAATGTAATTTTTTAGGCAAATGTAATTAAGTTATTGATATTGGAAGTTTCAATGGTTTTCGTTAAAAATGATTGATTTAGGCAAATGTAATTTTTAGGCAAATGTAATTTTTTATTAAAATAATTTAGGAGTCCATGGGTTTCGACCCCATGACCTTTAAGAGTGCCCAAAGTCTTTACAAGTCTGCTTGACCAACTCCCATGCATGTGTTCCTCAAAAACTATAGATTGTAACTATTATATAAGTTTGAACTAAAATTTATTTAAACAAAGGGGGTGGGGCGATGGCTTAGACATTGACCCCTTAAGCCAACACCAAGACTAATATTTTTAAGCCTTATCCAAAAACTATCATCGCAACCATATAATATATGCCAGTGTGTGATAACACCAAGACTGCTATTTTTAAGCCTTATCCAAAAACTATCATCGCAACCATATAATATATGCCAACGTGTGATAATATTCCACCATATCATAACTATATAATATATGGTTATATAACCACCGTTTCAAACTATAACGTGGAAATATATTACATTACCACTATTTAAAAGGATGTGGGAAGGGGAGAGGACCACAGGTTTGACTTTAGGACCTCTTCCATAACATCGCAATGCTTTTACCATTGGGCCACGAACCGTAAGTTGAACAACAAAAGACAATTGTTATGTAAAAGGTGATATGCAATAAAGCCATAAGAGAGGAACGTGTCTCCTCCACGCTTACCCAAAAACTCCTATTTAAACCATGGTTTTGGCATGAAGTTGGCTGATGGGAAAAACAAATCCGAGACAAGCATGGAGAAGGTACGAATCTTGAGGCAGTTTGGCACAATTACCAAGGTGGTATTGGCATGTTTCCCAAGGAAATTTTGCATGCTTCCCAAGACAATTTTGGATGATTCCCAAGGCGGTTTCTGCACAGAGTTTGGGGCAGTTTGGCATGGACCCCGAGGTGAAATCCATGCACAGTCCATACATTGTGCCTTTTTTGTAGAATTGTTGTCTTGAATTATGTTCCAGAGGAGGACTCAGGAAAAGGTATTCGAGTTTATAATATTTTTTCTCGATTTTTCTCAAGGAACGTAATAGTGCAGTTTATTTCTGCATCTGACTGATAGGACTCAAAAGTCTTTCTAGAACACTCATTTTCTAAGATTTTGAAGACTAATAAGATTGGCCTTCCCATTGGAAGTGTCCCGAAGACGTATCCAAGGAAG
Organism: Pseudotsuga menziesii; assembly: GCA_001517045.1. Taxonomy (NCBI): domain Eukaryota; kingdom Viridiplantae; phylum Streptophyta; class Pinopsida; order Pinales; family Pinaceae; genus Pseudotsuga; species Pseudotsuga menziesii. The sequence goes on from LPNX011062945.1 coordinate 230,042, forward strand.
GGTGAACTCTGTTATCAGTTGTTGTCTTCATTTTATGGCTTACATATCTCTTTTATTTTCTTATGTGATTGATTTTAAGAATTAATTTTTCATCTTTTAACCTTGTTTATGAGTAATTAAAATTTAAATTTCACATGCAAATTTAATGGTTAAAAAATATCCTGAATATTTTCAGATCACCTACATATCACAGAAGGTACTTATAGAGGTTATTATGTGAGTGTCATGGCCAGGTGGGGGTCAGAAATAACAACCACTTTTTGTGTCGAAGTTGAGGGACACTATAATTGGTTATACACCTCCACTTGTAATGTATGGGAGTCTTAGGCCTCTACTAAGAGAGACATACCTCTCACATTCAGGAGCTCACTTATCCTCCCTCTTGGCTTGTTTTCATATGACCTAGTTTTACTTGGGGATTCTCTCTTTATGCACTAGTTGGATTTTTAAGGGTCATAGTTAGTTGATTCTTTGATTTGCGGGGTCATCGTGCATCGATTTTTGGCATCTCACTGATCTCGAAGTTTAGCAAGCCTGCATCCTTGTGATCCTCCTCCCCCTCTTCATTAGACAGTTAGACACTCTAGGAGGATTCAAGTCCATAGAGATTCCCATAGAGTTCTCACCATGAGTACCAATTCATATTCCCCATATTTCCCTCCTTCCCCATCATCTGGCATGGGGGGAGGAGCCATTGAGGTTCCTACTTCATCTACTATGTGGGTTCCTAGGACTCCAGTTTACACTGACCCTCATGGGGATAGTCCTTTCCATACTCCATGACCATATTTTTTAGACTTTACAACTGTCCACTGAAAGTTTACCCGAGGAAGGTCAAGTTTTGAGGCTTAGTTAGTTTCCTCTAGCATAGGTCCTTGTACATTTGGAAGTCCAGATATCACTACTAGTATTCTGTCACCTGTCCTAGGTTCTAGTGCAACCCCTGGTGTTAGAATTTGGAGCACATAATCCCCTTACCTTGCACATCAATTAAGAAGTGGTCATATTCCTCCTTCTACTTCATTTGTCGAGGTATTTCCACCTCCTTTGTCTAGTATTCACACTAGTGTTCATCCTCATGGGGGTGTTAGTGAATACGTGAGCATTGGGTCTACATATTACATTCCTTCTTATATTCCATCGTCCACTGCATGGATTCCTTCGAATGCTTTTCTCATGGTCAATCCTCGCTATATAATATAGTTTGGGATCTCTACCAACTTTGTACAACTGTTTTTGGAATAATGTTTTTGTTTAGGGTCCATTTTTTTGCACTCTCACCGATTTTTGGATCATTCCTTCCCATGGAAGGTATAAAAATGAACTGGCATGTAGAATAAGACCACTTTCAGCGTGAATTGTGCATTATCCCATGATTATGCCACACTAACCATAGGTACTAACCCACTTCTTAATGTCATAGAACCATCTTACTGCTACTAGAAGTGACATTACGTGAGTGGTAGATATTTCCTAATCATGGGTGCCCTAGTTAGATATCTCTTTGTCATTTTGTACCCATGCTAAGCATCCCCCCTTAGGTCTAGGAGTCTCTTGTAATCCATTCATGAATTTGAATAAGAACCTCATATTCTTTATTAAGTTTATGATGGCTATCTCCTATAGTGACTCCCATATTTTATCAAGTTGTAATTGCATTGCATGTTTCTGCTTGTCGTATTGAGATTTATGTCGGCTCCCCGATTCAATTTTATACGCAATATAACCCAACCTTGTCTCAATTATATCCAAGCAAAGCCTCTCAATTATCTTTTGCAGCTTGATTATCCCATACCCAGAGGAGACATCCCCCCGATTGTCCTTATCCTTTACATGCTTCCTTGCATTAAGCATAAGTATGTTCTACTACTTGAAACTAGTTTTCTTGTATGTGAAACGCATTTCCATATTGTTGTACTATAAACAATTTTATTATTTTTCAAGCTTCTTAACATGAAAAGACCAAAAAAATCATAAAACATAAAAATTTAGTTGAGAAATGATATTATTTTCTATTGGAAGTTGTCATGTTGCCTTTAAACAAAGCACGGTCCATGATTCTATTCATCACTGGTTTGGATTCTAGTATGACCTTAGGAGATGTACTCATTATTCTGATATTTCTCCACTGATTAGTTATGATTCCAGTCCCTATGGATCCTCCATTGATGTCTCCTATGTCACAGAGTTATCTCAGTTTGCATTTTGACTCTATGTTGCCTATGTGTCTCCATATGCCTTGTGATCTTAATCGAAGGAAGTATGTAACCTGAGTCGGTCATTCCTCGGTTATGTTGATTATGCATGTCGTACATTCTCGATACATTGGTTATTGGTTTTTTCACATCTTGACCTTTTTAGTTCTTCCAAATTATCCAACGTTGTTGTGTACCTCATGTTGGTTGATGGGAGATTCCTTAGTGCCCTCCTTCTATCAGATTCCATTCCATCGACTTCAGATCATTTATTTTGGAATAGGTATCTAGATTCCATTGATTTCCTTGAGGCTTACAGTCATCATTTGCCCAGGTTCTCTCACCATCAACATATTTGGGAATACATCAATGCCCCATGATCGATATATTTTCTCAATTTTTCGAACTCAACACATCTATTCACACTTGATTGAATGCACTATGTACCTTGATTCCCATTATCATTATCAGTGGTATGTTTCACATATGTTAATGGTATACATCAATGATTGGTAATCAGATGATGGTCCATCATGTTCGACCCCAACACATTTATTCACATGATGGGACATGTACTAGAAGCAGTTTGTGTAGAAGACCTCAGACCTTGGTGGCATGCTGTATATGCTACTTCCTTGTTCATTCTAGTATTTATGAGATTTCATATCTCATGACTAGATCTTAGTGTACTTTCTGATGTACCAGACGTCTTCATTCAGTATGGAGATAGTACTTCACTGTATATTGTACATGGAGATGACCACTCATGCCATATGTCTATTATGCCTATTCATGGTCATTGTACGGATATGTAACCAGGATTGCAATGTATACCTCATATTTTCAGTCATATGTATAGATATATCATTGTATTATACTGACGAGTGGTTGTTTCTTCCACCTGTTTCTTCAGTACTCCACTCCTAGGACTATTATAATGTATTTTGGCAAATGTGTACCCATCTAACCTCACATATTATTGGGAATCTATTATAGCGTGATTTTCCACACATGATACATCATGCTTTTATGGCCTTTCCATGTCCATATGCAGACTCACTATACCCCATTTTCTCACAATTTTCATGATGCTCCAGTTGAACCCCTTCAAAAACATTTTTGAATATACATGTAGGTCACAAGTATACAATCCAAATATACACATCTTGCACCACTATCACCTATGTACATCAGGTTTTATCCTCAAAAATATAAAAAATTGGAGTTTTCCAAATCAAATAATTAATGGATTGATCCTTGGACTTCCATATGGTTCAAAACACTCTGATTCGACCATTCATTTCCTATTGATGGGATACATATTGAGCTATTGTGAAGCATTAGAGGAGGATAATTTTGGAGAGTAAAGAGATTATAGAGAAAATTTTCCCCATTTTTGTATGCTTGAGTTTGCATCCCTTTGTCCTTGAGGAATCGATTAATGATCTTTCCCAATATTTCCTTTGTCTTTGTGAGCTTGCCATTGTATGGAGGATTGAAGTGGTGGAGGACCAAGTGGAGGGACTCGGATTCTTGGTTTCGACAAGGTTATGATCTAGAAGGTTGTCGTTTGTATCTCTATTTGTATTAATAGAAATATCTATTTCTCGTCCAATTGCATTTGTAATTATGAATATTTGTATCCATGGATTTAATTACTTTGTATGCACATTTGAATTAAATATGCTAGATTAGACACTAACACTTTATATATCATGTGTGTATATATTTTTGTTGTTGAGAATGAACTGTAGGGACAAGTTTTGATTGAGATATCAACGAGAATCTTCTTCAAACGTCCAGTTGAAGGTACATTTCTTATCCTTATTGTTTAGTTTCATTTATATATCTAGAATGCTTCAGAATGGATTGATTTTTGGTGTCATGTTGTCTTTTGTGGTACACCCTAAGCCATAGGAAGTTTTTCTTTGTAACATATGGAGATTCAGAACTGATAGTGTGGCAAATTAAGGCTATGTATCAAACAAAGTACACTGGGATGAGAGATTACAAAAATTCAGTATGGGATTTGATAGACAACTTCTTTCAAGCATTTAACAACACTTATATTTTTAGAGAAGAAAACTAAAAGGTGGATGCATTAGCAGTGGCAACAAACACATTTAAACCTCCTACAAAAATTAAATTGAAGCATGAACTGAAAATGATTTATAGACCCTCAATGCGTGACAACATAAAGCACTATAAAGTATTTGAATATGACTAGAAATTAAACAGATTCCTTCAATTAATTGATAAATTTTCTAATACATGCATTGATCAAGGACAAGATGAATATGAAAGTGTAAACTGCCAGGAGGAAGAAAACAAAGACACGACGTTCAGAAACAAAGTGGAAAACCATAAGATTGTGCAATTGAAGAATCACTTCATACCTAAAGGATATCAAATTATCTAAATTGTTATAAGAGGAAGTGAAAAATAGATATGCAAATTTGTTCAAAGAGAATGTATAGGTATTTGCATGAATGAGGATTTAAATACCTATGATACTTCAATAATTGAGCACAAAGTCCCTCTAAATACTGGAACAAATCCTTTCAAGCAAAATCTTAGGAAAACCAATCCCATTTTTCTTCCCATTATAGAAAACGAAATAAGGAAATTATTACATGCAAAACTAATAATTCCTTTAAGATAAATTAAATGGGTAGATAATTATGTACTTGTTAGAAATAAGAGTGTTGAAATAAGGATGTGTGTTGACTTCATAAATATGAACAAGAGATCCCTAAAGGACTGTAATACCCCCATTGTGACCTCTAGAATTTTTTCATTTTATATATGTCAATATTGTGTATATGGAATGTATAAATCCTAGCATGGAGATCAAGGCCAAGGCCCCTCTAGTGAATACTTGGGTATTAAAGGAAAGTATTTTATATTTTTCTATTCATGTTCTAGTAAGCCATGAAAAACTGTAAGATCATGTAAATATTTTTAATGCAATAAAAATACCAAGAGATGGCTATGGGAAGAAACTAAAATGAGTGGGGCATGTGTATCCACTAGGGAGAGGTGAGGGGGTTGTTTATAAATTGAGGTTTTAATACCATGCGGAAACACGTGATAAATATATAGCTACAAGATATTTCTCCCAAGTATGCACAAGAAAAATAGAGAGAGGAATAATGACACTGAACACATGAGAAGTGAAGTATGATAATTGATTAATAATCAATTGAATTGATGATTATTGCATTGTTAATACACCCTTAAAAATTAAAATAGAGTTGATAGGAAATGAGTCATGCTAGCTCATAAATGAGGCTTACTAAATATGATAAACCCCACAGGTGACTAAAGCACTTTCCAAAGATGTCAAGGAGCTCATGAATTGGTGAAAGGGTGAGTGAATAATGATGAGTGATGGAAAGTATTTCTAATCATGGAATCTATAGAGAAAATCATGGAGGATGAGTTGGTCACAAAAGATGCAAATTTCTAAGTATGACTAGCTTTCCCTTATCCATTGAAAAACATGAATAAAGTTGTCTAAGGTGGAAAAGAAAGGAAGGAACAATTTCTATTCTAGACAGTTAATAAAGTTGGAAGAATCTAATCAAAATCGATATAAAGGAACTCCTACGGTATATATGGAAAGTATTTACCAAATGGTGCAAGTGGAGGCCAACTACTTAGTATGGAATATAGGAAATTAACCATAAATGATTAATTAATTTTATCCTAAGTATGGAGTGGGTTTATAATATTATAGAACCCCCATTAAGTTTGAATTTACGATGGAGTCTCTGAAATAATATCATAAATATAGATGCATATAGGTCCCAACAAGAAGGCTATGGTCACCCTTTACAACTATTTTGTCCAGAAAACTGAGGAAAGAGGCAAAACCACATGGAGAAAATCTTCCCTCAAGAAAGGAAAAGGCAGAATACGAAGAGCATGTATTCATTATGTATTTTTATTCAATTGAATGAGCTAAGTGAACCGCTTCTCATGAAAGAACTTGATGAAGAAGTTGTGAACTCCATGATCATGCACTAGAGTGTAGTATCTGTAAGAAAGAAGAGAAGAGGCTCCTTGTATCTCATCATATGATAATGAATGAGAATTATATGAATTCTTCTTGCTGCTAACATACTCTTATCTAAAAAAATAATCAATAAAGGAAAATATATATGTGGATACTCCTTCCCGAAGTGTAAAAAATTCAATACAATCAGTTCCTTGTATAGCTGCAAAATGGTGATATGAACCATATATCTTCCTTTGAAACTATTGTAGCACCTTCCCAATTATGAAATGAGGCTGAAATTACTCTAAAATATCTGAAACATTATCATATGGAGCATCAAATACCAAATTTATAGTGTCTCCATGAGGATATAGGGCCATAATAGGAAAGTGATGAGCAACTGGGTAAAACTAATGGATGAGTAAATATGAATGATACACGGAATTCAAATATGAGGCATATATTTTTAGAATATATCCAAACATGTGTAACATAATTCCAAACATGACTAATTTCATGGATAACCAACCAGTGAAAAATAGGCAAGACTTGAAGCCAACAAAAATAAGTAACATTGCATAGGAATCCAATAAGGAATCAAATAGTGAACTTAGGGTTTGTATAGTCTTAGGAGTATTTAAAGGATGGGTAACAGGTATGAATGATGTCATAAAATGCATATAATCCTACAAAGCTACCTATAAATCAGATTAATAATCATTTGAATGGAGTGATAAATAGATGGTTAAATACAAGCCAGGATCTAGTGAAAAAACACATCGTTGGGAGATGGATACAACTAGACATTGCAAGTAATGTTGCGGGAAATAAATATAACCAATGAAAGTCACAATGGTAGCATGCATATGGTTGAATTTTTTCCTAGAGAATCTACTACTACTTTCATGTTTGATATTCCTTATGAGTTTGATCTCATTCATTATAGGTCTTTGGAACATGACGTTAATCAGACTTTGTTAGTATACTCTTCTATGGTATAAAATATTATGGAAGACATTAAATATGGAAATTGTAAGATCTCAAAATTGTCATACATTTTTTTATATGAATTATTAGAGATGAATAAATTCATATCTTCTACTTTTGAGTAGTTTTATTGCTAGAGACTAATTATGGATTGGTGAAACATAAACTCTTTGTAAGAAGGTAATCACCGACCTCCTTTTTATGGCATTATACTTATACTTTTAATTGTTTCCCCTTCTCATCTTGTAAGTAGCATGACTTCTGCTTTCGTTTGATGAGAGTAATAATATGCTTGGTTAATGTAATTAATGTATATTAGTTGTTTAAGGATGATCTAATATAAATGTATTTTATATATATCGCATGTTATTTGTTCTCGATATTGTTGGCATACTTAGAAACTTTGCTAATGTATATTTGTTTTTCTGTGTAAGGGTGATGAAAATGCCATTTACATACTCCTTAGTGATAGTTTTGATTAATGTATGAACATAGATTTAATTCAATGAATATATAATGCAATGTTTGGATAGAGCCCTAATAAGCACGCTTGATGAAAACCTTGGTCAATAATTTTATTAATGGTTAACACTATGGCACCTTTATCCTAACATTCACGATGATATGTTTTGTGAAGATCGTATCTTAATAAAATTTTCTTCGTGGAGGTATGTGATGTTTTAACATTACATTGGAAGTTGGAGGATATAGGTTTTATTGATGTTTTTATGGCATTCCTCCACGCTGGAATAGATCCATGTGAGCTTGACTAACTTTCCCAATCGTTGGTTACATGGAGGTACATGTTGTACATGCAGACAAGATTTTCACTCTGCTCTCAGCATTAAATTTTGTACTTGCTTGATTGTAGCAACCGGGATTACCCATATCATTTTTAATCTGAGTCATGGATTTTCCATGGCTAAGCTCGAATCTGTTAGGGTTCAGTGTATTCATTAGGTTGTTTATTTCATTTTTTATCTGAGTCATGGATTTTCCATGGCTAAGCTCGAATCTGTTAGGGTTCAGTGTATTCATTAGGAGGTTGTTTATTTCTTGTTTGTGAGAGTATGGTCTATCCGATGCTTAACTCTTTAGCTCTGAATATAGTATTTTTGCAAATATTGTAACGTTTAAAGAAAGGGAATCACTGTATTGGAGGTTATTAGTTTAATCCTTTGGAACCTGTATTGTTAGTGATGGATATAATTTTCTATGAGTGCATGGTTCTGGATGCAAATTTTTGGAGGTCGAACCCCATCATTGCTCTGGTTCAAAAATAATGAGGTAAGGTATGAATAAATTATTTAATGTATCATTTACTTTTGATTTTGTATTGGCATGTCCCCAGTTTAGTTAGTAACTCCAAGCTATGTAAATGTATGCAGGATCATCTCTCTAAAGGAAGACTTGGTGGGTTTGGGCTGCTACGCTTTCTACTAAGCCACCAAAATCGGTCATATACTAAGGGTTTTAAGTGAGGGTGAGGGAGGATATTTCGTTCTATAGCTCTTGTTTTTAGTTTATCTGTTTTTTTGTCATGGTTTCTAGTTTAGAGAATATTATTTGACATAGATATTCATATCCTCTTCCATCCTACACATACTTTCGAATGGCTTATGAGATGGCCTTTCTCAAGAAATGGAGATGGCTTGGAGTTAATAAAAAGGTTAAAATAGTAGTTGATTGCAGCCAATAGAACTGAATTAGTAACTTGGAGTATTACATTCAAAAGATATTTATCAAGGTTTAGGTTTGAAATTGATGCTACACAAAGGATGTTATTGAAGGCGGTTATTTTCAGAGTATTTTAGAGAATCTATTTGTTGAGAAATAAAACAAAATCAAATGAGAATTTCCGTTGGATTTTAGAGTCTGATTGTAGGCATTTCATTTCATTTCCTCAGAAAAGGAAGGAAGGAGATCAGACGATAGGCATTGTAGCCTTTGATCTTCATCTCTCTTTCGAGGTAATTTTTTCCAATTTTCTATGAATTTTAGAGATTTTAGTTTGTAAATTTCACAAGCGTTTTTTTTTCTCTTCATCATTTCATACGTTTACATCTAAATTATATTTATATTTGATTTGCATAAAATAATATATATTTAAACCAAATTTATATATTTTATCATTGAAATATGTATTTTATAAATTAATTTAGATTATATACATATTACCTTATAATATACTCAATTCTTGGAGTCAATGTGATTTGTAGATTAGATTTAGAAGATAATGTTTCCTTAAGGTGAAGCTAATTTTAGTCATATTTTGAGAAGGTTCAGTATATATATATTAACGCATTAACACTTTGAAATTGTGAGAAGGATTAGAATATAAACTCCATTGTGGACACGGTAATGGTATTGAAATTTAAAAATATTTAAGACAAAGCCCAAGTTTTCTCCAATTATGCGTCAATCATGCATTAATGTATTGTTTCCGAGTTTTTTCGTTTTTTTTTTAAACATAGATTTATATGTTTACATTATATAAAAATACTTGAAAACTCGACCAATATAATTTTTTATAAAAGATCAATTGTTTATCCATATTGTAATACAAGCTAAAAAAAATCATATAATGCCCATCCATTACTTGAAAACTCGACCAATACTATAAAATTATTTTATAAAAGATCAATTGTTTATCCACATTGTAATACAAGCTAAAAAAAATCATATAATGCCCATCCATTACCTTATTATTAGATGCACGCTACAACTTTTTAATTATTAGATACATAATATAAAGTTTTATGGATTTTTTTTCCAAATGTTATTGAACGAGTGCATGAATAAATGCAAAAATAATGAGATTAAGCATTGTAAGCAGTTGACTATTATTGTTGTAGGGTTAAAAAATTATATATTGTTGTAGATTACAGATCAATGTTTGGGAACTTAAAAAATTTAACAACAATGAGGTCATTTTGAAACTTTTAATAGACTTTATTTTAAGTTTTTAACTAACAGATGCCGAGTAGAGTATATTCCAACCGATTATAGTGGATAAATAAGGGTCTGTTAAAACACCACAATGCATTCTACATAAAGATTCAAAGATCATGATAAAAAGCGCGTAGACAGAAAGGATAAAGAGCACACAATCAAAAATTTAATTTATCTTCAAAATATTTTTCTCAATTATAATACACATGTGGTTAACCTATTCTTTTAAGTTTAAAAAAAATGAATTCTTAATTTATTAAGGATTGTTTTAAATCTTAAGATAGTTAATAAATTTTTAAAAATAATTTAAAACCTTTAAACACCATAACTATACTATAAATATTATATAACGAGTAAGTAAATTTTTAGTTGTATTTAAGGTAAAAAAACACGGGATGACATGGAGGCAATGTTCCCATGTGTATAAACGTGGAATTTAGCATATTAAATTGTTTGAATTTATGTAAGTGATTAGAGGTTTAGTTCTGTCGTCTTTCTGTGAATTTTGTTTTATCTAATCTGTTCATCTAAATGCACATTGAACATTGACACGGTTCAAAACGTTCTCGATTATTTTTGTTTCAAATATAGAGAAAACATCAAATTGCACCCACATTTTTGTCAAATTTAAGTGATGCTTAAATTTAGTCATATGTAAACAAGTATGACATCATTACTTCGTTGATAAAAGTTTGACTCAGGTTTAAAGAAAAAACCATGAAATAATTTCCCACTCTATCTTGTTGGATCGTACTTTAGTCCCTCCCATTTAGTCCCTCCCACTTGAGTTTATATTTAGATCTCGGACAGCTAGTCCTCTCCCTCTTTATTCAAGCTCTAACACGTATCACTTTGACCATATAACATGTTCAAATGACCTTTTCAGTCAAATGAGATTTAGTAGTAGGCTATTGGATGTATTCGTAGGCTTAGAGTTTAAGTTTTTTGTTTCTATTTTTCTTGTCCTCATTGACGTTTACTTTTAATGTGTCTGGTTGTAACATCCTTTTTCTATCTCGACCTGAAATACAAATGTAAGTATGCGGCATTGAGTATCAATTTTAATTTTCTAAAAATTGTGAATTCAATTGATATAGTTAGGAGGCTCAAAGCTCGACATGACAAAAAAATGATTGGGGAAAAATCTACTAAGGTGATGGTTACTTGGATGGAAATCCGTGTGTTTTAGACGATGGGTGTCATCTAAGTGTCGCATCCACCTAAAGGAAAAAATAAATTGTGTACTTGATAACTTAAGATTTTAAGTTTCTTGTTAAGTCAAAGACATTAGTGGTGTGCCACACGTGTTTAGCATAAAGCTAATTATTGTTGAGAATCTTAAGATGGCCTAGTGATCATCCTATTATAATTACAATATTATTCAACTTAAAGAAGCCCAAGAAATATATCATTAAAGACCTAAAAGGAAAGAAGCTAGGTCTTTCTCGCACACAACATATATGCAATCATTTAGTATATCTTGCACAAAATATGAGGGTGCACCTCTCTTTACATTATGATCATAAATATATTTAAAAACAACAAAACAAACAAATGTAATTGCAAAATAATCAACTTATGACAAACAAATGTAATTGCAAAATAATCAACTTATGAAGTCTCTTAAGGCTCGTATCATTCACCCATTTGGAAGACGGGTGGAGAATGGAGGGAAGTGTCCACCACGGCAGAAGAAATCGGTGCAGATCAAGGAGGACATGTGAAAGTATTTTTCTAACTTTTAGTTCATTGTCTCCATTTGGAATGGCATGGCAGCGTAGTGAAAAACTGTTTTGCATTTATTCTATACCAAAAAGGAAGGGAATGAAATAGTTGGGGGATAGCAATTAGGGATTTGGGAAATCCATGATCGTAGAATGGTGGATCTCTTGAAGGGAGTCGAGCCTTACGCCTTTAAAAAAATGAACGACGGGGGAATGGTCAAACTATACCAAAAGGGTAAACCATTCATTGGTTCAAAGTGACATCTCAATCTCTTAATCTTGTATGCATTCCAATCTTAAGTGATTTCATCCTGATCCAGGTGTTCTATGTTGGTGTTTTCAATCCTGTATGTGTTCCAATCTTGTAAGCAGTTTCATCCTGATCGAGGTGTTTTATGTTGGTGTTTTCAATCTTGTATGCGTTCCAATCTTATATGTGATTTTATACCGATCTGGGTGTGATATATTGGAATTTCGAATCTTGTATGTGCTTCCATCTTGATCCAGGTGTTCTGTATTGGCGTTTCCAATCTTGTCTGTGCTGCCATCATGATCTCGGTGTTCCGCATTAGAGTTTCCAATCTTATCCATGATTGCTTTGGATATCTTTTCAGATCCATGACTGCGTTGGATTCTCTTTTACATATCCATTACTGCGTTGGATGATCTTTTACATATCCATGACTGTGTTCGATATCTTTTACATATGCATTACTGCGTTGGATGATCTTTTACAGATCCATGACTGTGTAGGATGATATTTTACAGATCCATGATTGCATTGGATATCTCTTACGTGTCCATGACGTCGTTGGATGATATTTTACAGATCCATGACTGCGTTGGATGACCTTTTACAAATCCATGACTAGTATGTGTTTTAACATTTGTCTATGATATTTACAAATACATTTTCCTTGACAGCGGTGGATGATCTTTTACATATCCATTACTGGTACGCATTTTCACTATCTGTGTTTCTTTTATATACATCTAGGAAAAACGGGTTTGAAATTTAATTCCTCATCTTCGTTTTTTACAGATCTAGAACGATTTGTTGTATGTGTTTTGGATGATAACTATATGATCCATCTCTGTATGCATTCTGATGTTTGCATTTGATTTTACTTACGTATGTAGGAACCTCGGTATACCTTTAATTCCGTGATTGTGTTTCAAATCCTTATCTAGGATGTCTACACTTTGAATCCTTATATGTGTTTGATTATACTCGCAGATCAAAGGGAGTTCTTGTTATGCGTTTGGATTATTAAAGTATTTAATGGTTAGAAATAATCCTAGCTTGAGTGGAAAGGGATGTTCACTAGAGCTTATTAATTAAAGTTAAAACCCTACCTTTTCCAATGGGGTGGGAATGTGATTTTCATAACCAAGTTACCTTTTAAACCTTGAATATGTTCTCATTATATCTTGCCTTAGTGGATTCCTCACCGAGATGGGGTGGCTCTGGGAGGAATAACATACACCAAATAGAGTCAATGGTTGGGAGGACTGAAGTCAAGTCGAGCTTTCACTCTCTTAAGTCATACTAGATTTGAACAGTAAGCCTTAATGGTTAGATTTTATTTAAGGAATTATTGTATTATTTTACAAGCTTATTATATTCTTCATTATGTCGCTTGTGATGGTAAATTTATTGATGATTTATAATGCTCCTAATAATGGATGAACTAACATGATTGTGGACAAGTTACAGAGAATGGGTTGAAAGGGTAAGTTGATCAAGCAACTTGATAATACGATGGTCCTAATATGGAAAGGATTTTTATTATTTGATAATTTTCTGGAGCTTATTAAATAGTCTCTTTTTACATCTATAATTATTTATGAATTCTCATATCATTCAATGTTTCTTGAAAGGTTATAATGGAATACATAGAGATACTTACCCTATTTATTTTTATTATTGCAAAGATTGAAGCTAACTAATATTGTTGTTTTCTCAGTACCCTATTCAAGAAATTCATACCCCATATCCTACAATGAATGCCTAGGAGATCCGGTATATTACAAGTGGTATCAGAGCCACAGGTTCGACACTGGACCCTTAAATGGCCAATATAACGAAAATAAATAAACTAATGTTCCACACTAACCCTTAATGGGCCAATATAACGAAAATAAATAAACTAATGTTTTTATTTTGCAGAAAAGGCAATTGAAAGGGAAATGACCATAAGGGAGCTCATGATTGGGAAAATCGATACCGTTATGCTGATTCAACTATCTAACCCAAATAAGTTTTATTTTCTTATATTTTTGATAAATATGTTATAGCAAACCTATTGGAAAATCATGCAAGAAAACTCCTACCAGAATATTATCCATTCCGTTTTGAAATTAAGATATTTGAGCCTATCACATTGATTGAATAAAAAATATAAATGTTGGTTTAATTACAGGAACCCTTAAGGAACTGAAACAAGTCCTATCATGTTAACAAACCATATAGGATTTTAGGTAACACTATTTTAACTTTATGAAAGTGTTATACATTTCTGATTGTTTGTTATCTAGTAGGATACCTAAAATTGTAACCCAAGATTCTAAGGTGTCATAGATTCCTTGAGAAGAGAGTTGTCATGTTTTTAGATTGCCATTATCATCCTACAGAATGAGATTTCTAAATTACGATCTAGAATTATGAATTTACAAGCCCGGGTTAGATCTACACCTTTGAAGAGCTACGGTCGCAGTATTGTCGTTCTTTCATTTTCTTCTTTTAATATTTTTTTTGTATTAAATAAATTAACATCTTAATCAGCGGATAGTGTGAGAATGATTGTGTGTTCTGAATTATGGTAAACGTAGGGATGGATCAACATACTCCTAAATAAAATATTGGCGTTCTCTCACATAAATCAACTTACAATCTCCGGATTGTATGCTCATTTTATAAATGATTATATAGTTCACTAAACATTCCGCCTGGGAGTGTTAAAACCAACACTAGCACCTAGAAATACATAAATCCTTCATCTTTCAAAACCTGGTATCTACCTCATGATCTCCGAGACGGCTTTTTCTTGCCATCGGCTTTTCAACAAGCACATGTAGCCTCTCCATCTGTCTAATTTAATGTAGATTTTGTACATCAAGTTAAAATCCTCAATTACCAGAATGAATGTCAACGCTCAGAAGATTGATTGTCGACATCCTAGCAATCGGTTCGTTTCGGAAACAAGCAAGTCTATCCTCATTGATATCGATTTCATTGGAAAGAAGTGAGTAATTCCGATAAGTGAGGTTTGATGTAAGGTTCAATCTAACAAGTACACGCTGAACCTCCCAAGAAGAGTCTTAGGTTTGGATTTACCCTGGAATACGAATGAAACTTGGAATAAATAAATAGACATGCGAGTCCCAAGGGTTAGCTCACTTGCGTACACTCTTTGTTCGGAGGGAGGTCACAGGTTCCATCTTTGAGTCATCTGGGGTTAGGCCTTCTGCGCCGGCGGTTTACCACCTCTACCATCTACTAATGTGGGGAAGTATTGCTGGGTTTCCCATGGATCTTTCCATCTGAAAAAAAATAAATAGACATGCACAATGCCCATATATATATTTTAGCATCATGCTAAACTCAGTCATCACTTCCAGGTATAAGATAAGATTACCTTGCTTGGCGCTTTCATTAAACAGAATCTACAGAGTGACGGGGCTAAGTCCTTAATTGGAACTGGATGGCTACAATTTATTATATATTGTTTCACTTGTATTTACATAAATGGGAAATATATATCCGAACTTTTGAAATTTCATGTAGATTGGAAATATACATAGTTGAATTAAAATGCATGGTTACATGACAAGAAGGCATTCGAATGGTCGTAGTTAAAATCACATAAGAATGGCATAGATAAACGATATGTATACAACATCATAATTGATGTTGAATCTGTACCACTGTTCATAACTGAAACAAAATTGTTTTCTGATTGGGAAATATTTTGGTACTTCACCTATATGTATGTAATTCACTAAGTTCATATTATCTTGACATACGATTTTGGATATTGAGTTGACCATGGAATGCACTAAGTTCATATTATCTTGACATACGATTTTGGATATTGAGTTGACCATGGAATGGATATACCATAAAATAGTTAAGTTATTTTTTCTGTCATCAAATTTCATTCATTAATATACTTAAGACTGGTTAGTATTTGGTTATAGTGAAGGATAAGGGATGTAAAACGTTATTTACTATCTAAAAGAAGATGTGATCTTAGATATGGATATGCATCATTTTGAAGGGAGTGTTATTAAGAAGTTGATAATTATGTTTTTGAATGTTTTATGAGTGAATTCCATTAGCTTACTAAGTGGATTCTAAGTGAATGTAGGATGTGAATGTTAAAATTGTTGTAAATTGAATTTAGTTTGGTTGCAAAAATACAATTGTTTTCAATGTATCCTTTACATATAACTGTTGGCGTGCAAGAAAATTTTAAGGATCGGTTCATATACATGAAGGCTATTGCTTTATCATTATTTTCTACATTTTGCACGATTTACAAAATTGGGAAGCAGATAATATGACAAGAGTTCTTAAAGTTATTCCTTTCAAATAAAGGAAAATTGAAACAAGGTTACTGATGGACTTGGACTAAAGTGCAACTAAGTTAGTATGGGTAGGAAAATTTGTTGTGCATATATTTTATAGCACTAATCCACCTTAGTACCATTATCATTCACCTAGCATTCATTTTCATTAGCTTTTATGCTATGTAATATGGTCCAAAACTAGGCTATGTTAATCAACCTTGGTCTATTGGGTGTTTTGGAGTCTTAATTTCATTGAGGTGCTCCACTTTGATCATTTTGACTGCCCATGCACCCTCATTAATGATATATTAGACCTTGGTGATCCTCATCCCTTAAATTAGGAAATTTGTTTGACCATAGGCGCTAGTGAATGTATTTGGTGGTTTTTGGCTCTCCTTGGGAATTTATTGCTTCCTAGAGACACTCCCACTCACCCATGTGCTCACCCATTTCTACCATACCCTCATTTATGTCTTAGCATGACCCAACCACGTCCACATAGAAATTCATGACCATTTGGGATTGTTTGGGAGCTCATTGGTCCACCTAGGGGGGTTTTGAGGTCAAATCCTAGCCTGAAAAATATATGCATCCATATTTCCTCCAAAGGATAATTATTTCTCCCTTATTTAATATAAACCTAATCTAGACATATTTACATGTTGGGAGGTCATAATAAAGTATGTTATTGATCACATTTGTATGTGTTAATTTCACTCTTTCTACTATTTTTGTGCATAATTTTGTGTAATAGAAAATTGTGGGAATCCCCCTTGCTCCTAGATCCTAATGTAAATCAATTCTCACATGGTATCAAATCTCTTTGGATATGCAAATCAAAACCAGATTGTTTGAGTTTTTGTTTAAGGAATTTTCTAGAAAAATTCGAGTGTTGTCATTGCAAGTACAACCAATGTTTCTGTGACTCGGTGTGCAAGAAGAAATGGAGCAGACTCATATATTGATTACTCCACTCAACTATTTTGAATGGAAGGACGAAATTATGATCCAACTGAAGTCTAAAGGCCTGTTCAGAGTCACCATGGGGACTAAGACCGAGCCCAATTTCGCTATGTAAAAATTGAATTACTTCAACAAACTTGATGAGGCATTTGGGTGATTTGTCTCAGCATTTAGAAAGACCTACTCTTCCATGTAGACATTCTAAAAACACCTAGTGAAGTACGACTCAAGCACGAGTCATTTTTTGGGAATACTAATGAGATGAGAGGCCACCAGCTCAAAAATGAGTTGATGTCACTAATCCCAACTCACTTTGAGACGATCCAGGACTTCTTCACCAAATTCAAATTGTTCGTGCTTCAGCTGAAACAATGTGGCTTGAAAAGAAAGAGGAACAGTTTATATTTTCCATACTTTAAAATCCATATCTAGAGTATTCATTGTTTGTGTCAAAATTCTACTCTACCAAACTCACAATTGGAAATTGGAGGATTCCATCACTAGAACACTTCATGGAGTCATTAACTCAAGGGAAAGACAAGCTGGTGCGAATGGTTACCATCAAATCTAGTAAGGATCAATCCCTTACTACAGGAGTTTTGAATCCAGCCAAGGGCACAGAGAAAGTCATATATTTGAAGCATCAACAGAAGAAGCAAGATAAGCCCAAATATTCATATGGGTTTTCTAATCCTAGCAAGGACAAGGAAAAGAAAAAGAAAGACAAGAAAAATTGTACTTATTTTCACAAAGGGTAGCATCGATAGAGTGCTTGTATGAAGAAAACCATTGACATGATGGTGCAGCTGCTTGAAAAGAACAACATCCCACTTCCAAAATGCACAAGGAATAAAGATGGTGGTTCAAACTCAGACAACAAAGAAAGGTGCCATGTTTTGTTTGTTAGTTCTTCAATATCTTATTCCTTCTTCATAGAGTCAGGTGCTTGCAGGAACATGGCCTCCATTCATGATTCCTTCTCGGACTTGTATCCTTACAGTGGTCCATCCATTCTAATGGGTGATGATTTAGAAATCCAAGCCAAAGGGATTGACAGGATGGATCTTCAAGATGGGTACTTCAACAACATTTTGTTTGTTCTTGATCTAGAAGAGAACCTAATCTATGTCTATCAAATTACACACACTGGAACAGACAAGAGAGTAACATTTTTTCAAAATGATGTGGAGATATCCCAAGTCTCTATAGGACAAGTTGTGGAAGTGTGTTTTGTTGACCATGATTTGAGAATGTACAAATTCTCTCGCTTCCATCCATACTCACAAGGGAATGTGCTCATGTCACATTCAAATGAAACAACCAAGTTGTGGCATGAGAGAGAAGTTCATCTCCATTGCAGGTGCCTCCAATCACTAAGAAAGCAAAGCATGGTTAAAGGGCTTCCTCCCATCAAGATTTCCAATGGCACATGCGAAGGATGTGTAGTGGGAAAGCATGTTGAACACGACTATGAGAAAGGAAAGGAAAGGAGAGTTTTCCAAGTTCTAGATATGATCCATTCAATCCTCATAGGGCCTCTTCCCACACCCTCATATGGGAATTAAAGGTATTTGTTAACCTTCATAGATTATTTCTCAAGGTAGTGATGGGTGTATTTTCTCAAGCTAAAAATATATGAGGTTTTTGAGACTTTCAAAGTGTACAAAACCTTAGTTGAGAATGTGTGTGCGAAGAAGATCAAGATTATTAGGAGTGAAAATGGTAAGGATTATTTGAATCGTAATTTGCAGCATATTTCTAAAGAATGTGACATCCAAATGCAGAAATGTGTTCCCTACACACCATAGCAGAATGGCCCTTACAGAGCGCAAGAACATGGCTCTCAATGAGATGGAAACATGTATGATGAAAGAAAAGGACTTGATTCCTAATATATGGGATGAAACTATCAATTTTTTTTCATATTTCCAAAACTCCATATGATGCTTGGAATGGTCACAAGCCCAGTGTTTCTCATTTCAAGCTTTTTGGCTCAAAGGCTTGTGCCAGGATTCTTCCCGAGAAGAGAAAGGCCTTGCAACCTCAATGCAAGGAGTCTGTTATGGTTGGATATACTGAATATGCAATGGGATACAAGCTATTTGATCCCACATCTCAGAAAACCTTCATTGAAAGGAGTGTACAGTTCGAAGAAGAACCCATACAGGAGATCGAACTAGCTTTAGGGGGATGCTCAAATCCTCCACTCCTTGATGATGTAAGTGATGATACTTCCTATGATTTTTCTTATTTTGATATTGATTGTGATGATGATGGCATGCATTTAGATCATGAATCACCCATTTGTCCCAAGTAGGTGGAGAAAACCATTCAAGCAGTTGAGGATCTTGTTGGAGTTCCACTAGAATATAGAAATACTATATCTTAATTTAACAATGCCTGCTTCACTTGTGAATTGAATATTTCTAAGAGATTATTCATGATGGTTTTATCTGATCCTTGGAAATATCAGGAATCATCACTTGACCAAATATGGAAAACAACGATGCAATAATAGTTCAAGTCATTACAAGACAATGAGACTTGGGAATTGGTTTCCTTTCCCTCCAAGAGGAAACTAGTGCAATGTAAGGGGGTCTATAGGAACAAAGTGGATACTGATGGTTATGATATCAATTATAAGGTCAGGTTGGATTCTAAAGGATTCTTTCAAGTAAAAGGAGTGTACTATACAAATAAATTTGCATCGATTGCAAAGATGGACTCTATCAGGTTAGTTTTATCCATTGTTGCATCTAAGCGTTGGGAGGTTCACATAATGGATGTGAAGAGTGCATTTATTTATGGTGATGTTCATGAGGAGATATATATGCAGAATTGTGAAGGTTTCATTCATGACCATTCACTTTTTTTGAGGTTAAAAAAGTCTTTATATGGCCTCAAGCAATCCCCTAGGGCTTGGTATGCCAAAATGGACAAATTTTTGCTATCGCTTGGCTTTGAAAGATATAAATATAATCCTAGTGTGTATTTGTAGCATGTTGGTGATTTATTGTAGGTCATAGTGTTGTATTTTTATTTCCTTTTGATTACAGGTAGTTGCACTAAATAAATTGGATCAATTAAGTCTTCTTTTCACAGTGAATTCTCCATGACTAACCTTGGTTTGTTGAGACAATTTCTTGGATTAGAAATTGAGCAATCTGAAGCAGGGATTAAGGTTATCCAACCAAAGTATGTTTCAAAACTATTAATTAAGCTTGAAATGGCTGAATGTAAGGAATCCAAGTTCTCATTCCTCTCAGGCATAAAACTAGGTGATTTTGGTGCATCTCCATTGGTGGACAACTTGTTATACATACAACTAGTTGGGAGTTTGTTGTATATATATATATATGAAGGAGAATCATGAGATCCATTGCAATTCTGCGGAAATAATCCCGCATTACGTGCAAGCAACCAAACACTTCAGGGTAGACTATGTTGTTGGTTCTCCACTAAAACTAGTTGGATTTACTGATTCTGATTGGGCTGGATATTCCATTGAAAAAAAGTCCACTTCAGGTTATTTATTCATGATTTCACATGGTCCCATATTGTGGTCAATAAATAAACATCACACAATATCCCTCTCTTGAGCTGAGGCCCAATACATGGGACTAGTGAATGCAACTACACATCGTGTGTGGTTGCAAGGTATTCTTGGGGAACTTGGATTTGCATTTGATTCACCCACAATAATTTGGTGAGAAAATAAAAGTGAAATCAATATTTCCACTAATCAAGTGCAGATATAGAGGACCAAACACATTGAGATACACATGCACTACATCAGGATCTTGGTACATGAGCAGGTGATATCCTTGCAGTATTGCCCATATGCAGAGAAAATTGCTGACATCTTCACCAAGATTTTCACAGAGGAGACATTTACCTATATGAGATCCTTTATTGGAGTGGGTGACACATGGTGATGCCTAATATCCACTTTCATATTTTTCTCCATGTCCATTTTAGATGGGAGGTTTTGTTCCCATGAGGTTTTTCTGCTTACCTTGGTTATATGGACAAACAGCTTTTTGTATGCGATGATTTGAGCCTTAGTTCCAAGGAATCAATAATATGGTATAATTTGTACTAATTTATTATTAATGGGGGGTATTAGAGCACTAATCCACCTTATTACAATGATCATACACCTAGGATACATCTTCATTAGATTTTATGTTATGTCATATGGTCCAAAACTAGGCTATGTTGATCAACCTTGGTCTATTGGGTGTTTGGGGGTTGAGGTGATTCAATTTGATCATTCTATGTGAGAATTGCTTCTCACTAAGATCTAGGAGCTAGACCAATATTCACACTCAAATTTTTTGACAAAATATGCAAGAGAACAACAAAAGAGACTGAAAATAGCTAGAACAACACATGTAAATGGTGATAATAATTGATCATATTATTACAATACATATTGCAGATGTTATGGTACACATTTATAATATATTGGGGAAAATTTGTGAGCCCTTGCAGCCCATGTGAAAGCATAAAAGTCTCAGAAAAGGATTTGATCCCTAAACCCCCTAGGTTGACCAATAGGCTCCCAACCAAACCAAACAATCATGAAACCATGTGTGAACATGTGTGAATAGGTAAGAAGAATGTATGGCTCATAAATGAGGGAAGTCAAGCATGGGAGAGTGCATGTGTTAGTGGAGGAATCTCTAGGAGGAAAATAAATGCCAAGAAGACCAAAAAAAGCCACATTCACACACACTAGCACCCCTAGTCAAAGATGGAAGTGGTTTAAAATTAATGCACAGTATGAAATGTCAATATGTTCAAACTAGAGCACCTCAACTACAATTAATGGGCCAGAATCACCTATTTGACCAATATTGATCAATATAACCTAACTTAGACCATAGAACATAATCACAAGGAAAATGATAATGTCTCCTCGGTAGATCATTAAGGTAATAAGGTATATTATTTCTCTAACACACCCCCTTAATCCTAATTTAGTATAAATTATTCAAATGATTTATTAAGGCCTTGGAAACTAAGGCACAAGTCACCTTTTACAACAAAATTTTATTAATCCATGTAACCGAGGTAAGGAGGAAAACCTCATGGGACAAAACCTCCCCTCAAAAATGGATATTATAGAGATGAATAAAAGGGTCTTCAATGGGTCCTCTTCTTCACTTGAATAATATGAAATAACAAATTCTTGGTGATGGACTTGGTGAAGATGTTGTGGATGCCAAGATCACGCATCAATGCATCAAGTGTTGTAAACAAAGATCATGTGGAGAGGCCCTTTGGTGGTCATCATTAGATGATGGAGGGAAATCCTAAGAATGTATTTT
Source organism: Pseudotsuga menziesii (assembly GCA_001517045.1). NCBI lineage: Eukaryota > Viridiplantae > Streptophyta > Pinopsida > Pinales > Pinaceae > Pseudotsuga > Pseudotsuga menziesii. Next base: position 252,768 of record LPNX011062945.1, read on the forward strand.
TATACAAGAATACTCTGATATAATAGCATAATAACCCATGGAAAATATATCTCTACAAAATCTTTCCCAAATAACATCAAAAGATTCAACAAAATCTACCTCTTGTGTAGCTACCATATCATGAATAAAACCATGAATCCTCTTCCCAATTTGATGAACCTCCTTCATAACTCTGTAAAAAATCTCAAGAGGCTATGAAATATAAGAATATATGTCATACACAGTAGAAAATATCAGAGGTATGTTGTCTCCATGAGAGAAAGGGTCCATAGAAAGTGAAGAGTGAGCAACTATATCACAATTGCAATTGAGTGAACCTGGAGGGTCTGGAGACTTGAGGTTTGAACCATCGGTGAAAAAAGAAAGTGTAGACATATGGAACGTAAGCCCATGAAGGATGAGGATATGTTTTTCCAACCAATGGAAGACATACAAGACATAAATGCAACATATACAAGTTGTCATAACCCAAAATTTCCAAAAAAATTTAAAATTTTTAAAATACAGATAAATTTCATAAATGCAGTCGACTAATTATTTGATTAGTTAAATGTTAATGAATTTGTTATCTGAATTATTTATTTGGTTATGTTTATCTTTATAGAACAGTTCTTTTCATTTTATTGACTTGCTTTCTTTTTTAGCGACCGCAAGGTGGAACCGTCATGAAAAATTATGGGCTTACTTAGCTTTCGAGCTAACGCAGAAAGTTTCCTGTGCTTACAAACTGACAGGTAAGAAGTTCGGGTGCCACTTGTTGCTAATTCTAAATCATTCTGAATAAGTTCGTTGTACAATAATAACTCAGTATAGAATATAATTGCTAATCAATTTCCAAAGCTTATCGAGGTAAAAATTATGAAATTATCTTCCTTTTTAAGATGTTAAGGAATGAGATTCAGTTCTGTTAGTAATGGCTACAACTACCTTGTTTTCTAGTAGAAGCAAATTTATAGTTCTTGATGTATACTGAAATATTAGATGTCTATCATAGTCGTCAAATATAAAATGCTTTAAATATTCCTTTACAAGCATAGTGAGTATGGCAGAGTTATAAAGTTAATGGTCTAGTTTTAATTGTACAAACTTACTAATTTACGCCATGCTTGAATTGGCTACTGCACAGTGTAAAATGATTAAGATTTTATGTACCAAAGCTCCCACTTCCATTACTTTGAAGCTTAAATGGGTTAATATATATCATTAAATATTTCAATGTTAAACCCTTAAACATTTAGAGACTTATCATGCTTACATGCAAACCCTGCTAGTTCAATAATAAATCATTCAAAGGTAAAGAGACTAATACTAGCAAGGAGATATTCACCATGGAATGATTATTTTAATTTCTTTTATAACTTAAAAAATAGTCTAACTTTGAATAAAACTAAAGTTGGCTTAGTGAATAAAGGCCAAGTTTATAAAACAAAAGAGGTCATAGGATAGGCCTCACCCATAACTCTTTTACTATGATGTGTCCTTTATCTCCTCACAAGCATAATATACTGAGTTAAGTACTGATTCTACCTTTGCTTAAGTTACAAATACTTGGTTGAATGAGTAAAAGTTCTCACCAAGAGAAATTATACATTATTAAATTCATTTTATAACATATTTACAAGATTCTAGTACTACCATGATTATAGTACTACTATGATTATAATTGTTTCATGAAGAAAAGTTTGCATAGAATAGAGAAAACGATTATGTAAAAGACCACAACAATGTATACAATGCTAAACTCAATTTACATTCTATGAAATGAACACCATACTTTATTAAGTAGAGGGTCATAAATCCCACCCGACCTTGATGATTGTTATAGTGAAGTATTAATAATAACAAATCTTACGTTTTCCATGCAGCGTTTGGTGATGGTTTGACATTGAGACAAGGGTTATAATTGATCCTTTGATTATCAATGATTGGAATAATATTTGATGAGGAGCTCGTCGGGACTATACACTGATACACACTGCATGCGAAATATTTATCAGACTAATGTGGCATCCTTACGGCCAAGCGAACCGAGAATAAAGGACTCCCCCTTTCGAACCCTAAGCTCATTGTTCAGCGTGGTATTCAGCCTCCTGCTGCTCTACACTGTGCTCCTGTCTGTACTGTCACTTACCTTGATGGCCGGTAGTCTCCCTCCTCGGCCTGGTACAAAGAGTAGTGATCTTACAGTGCAGAGTTGCTGGGCGTAGGGTTTCACCGTAAATTAGTTTTCTCTTTACTGGGTGTTCAACGTCAACCCGGGTGTAATTTCTTACTATGCTAGCTGCTTCTATATTCAGTTGTTGTTGGTTGTTTAAGGTGATAGCAGACTCTTTCTCCCTTGCCGCAGATGAAGGGTCTCCTTTTCCTCGCACTGGTGGTTGTTTTGCTACTCTTCGGTGGTCATATTTCAGTTACAAAAATGAGGTAAGAAACATTGTTTAATTCATTCGTTGTCTTTCCAACGCTGCTTTTCCTAAACAATTATTTTATTTTGTTACAAATTTTTGATAACAGTGCTCCTCTTCATTAACAGGGTCGACCTGTCCTCCTCGGCGTGAATGGTGCGAGATCGCGGCGACTGGCTGTTTACGGTAAGCCTGGTTTAACCACGGAATTTTCCTCTTTGTTGGTCCCTTGGGGACATTCATGGGTTGATGCGTCATGGTGTATAACCCTTGCGGTTTTTTGTTCAATTAGATTGACCCATTCACTATTGTTAAGAGGTTAAACCCTCTGCTTAATATGTGACCTTCGGCTTAGGCCAAGACTGTAATTTTTGTTGGTTTTATTTTAATTAATGTGTAAATATATATAGGTAAATTATGTACAGGCTATAAAATCCTTACTATGTGAATTTTATTGAAGGACGAGAGGCATAAAGGAGTTAGACTCTTTTCTTTTATTAACTTCGTTGTATAATTTGATTTTGGTAGGGTTTTACCCTAACTCGAAGATGTAAAGCTGTCTATACAGTCTCTTATGAATTATCTTTTTGTTTATAGTACAATACTGAAATTTATTTGTTTTATTTTTATTATAATATATTATTTAAGCTCGACAGAATGAGCATATCTAAGTTCTATTACTTAGATTCCTGTAATCTAATACCTCTGAATTACACTCTGTAAATTATTTAAATTATTTACTATTGGGGTTTATGTTCATTGTTTTTATACTAGATTACTGTATTATAATAGAATTTATAAATGTTGTTATGTAGTTTATACCCTTCGAAAATAGGGTCTTTATGTTTTTAATGAAGTTTTTGTGTAACTGCCGGTTAATCTTTGAGTACAGAATTGTATACTTTAATTTAGGTTTACAAAATGAGATAAGAATCATTACTTTAACTACATAATAATATTGTACCTCTAATTTGTATATTACCTGCATACTTAGTCCCTGTAAAGTATATAAAAAAGGTATTTTGTTATTTATTATAATAAGAATGTATCTTACCTGTGAGTACTATTACTTCCATAGTTATTTATACTTAGTTTATTTTATAAGTGTATAAAGAGATAGTATTATGTTACCTAAATTCTTATGCCATCTGTGCTAAATACTTTATAAAAGTTCTCTTACTATTTAGTTTATCTTATTATGTTATGATGTTAATATATAAAATAAATCAATTAACAAACTATCTAGAATCTATCTCGTAAATAAACATTGTAATATTCGTTTAAACTTTATAAAAAAAATAGATTAACGGCTCTTGATATTGTTCGAGCTTAGTTAGATAAAAATAAATAAATAAATAAATTAGTTTTAGTACTAATCATACATAAAGTCTAAAACCAGCTCGGTTGACAGTAGAATTTAATCAATATTTAACTATTCCTACTTTCAGTTTGGTTGTTAGACATACATTAGTTAAATTATCCTAAACTGAAAGAATAAACTGTAAAATTAAACAACATGTTTATCTAGTCTGGTCCTACTCAAGCGTAACTATTATGTTCTCTTCTTTGGTTTAAAAATAATAAGATTACTGAAAGTAAATACTGTTCAAGGAGTAGTTTAATATACTAACACATACTACTGTCGGTAAAATGATATTTCTTCTGATAATAGATAAAAAAACATTATATTCTTCATGCTAACATCTTAATCTACATTTTCATCATACTATTCTTATTTTAATTTCTCCTCATGTGCTGGAGTACGGTCTGGACCATTCCAGATGAGGAAAAACACAGGTAGGGTTTTATTTCTCATCGAACTAATTCTATTTATAAACAAACTAAGAACAACTTCATTACTAAACCATCTAAGTGTTTACATCATTAGCGACACTACAACATTCAATCACACACAGATAACAACACAGAAATTTAAATAATAACAGAACCCGTTCTTTGAGCTGGGATGACAACAGCAATGGGAGGCCGTTCCTCCCTACCAACTCGTGGAGAGCACTCAAACAGCGACTCCTCAGGATCCCCAAGCTTGCTCTGGTCTCCCTGGATGGAACTAGGTGCAACAATAATCAACTACCAGTCTTCAGACTCATTACTAATCCTGAACTTATCAGTAAATTCCCTCAGCTAACAAGATGTATCAGACCAAGTTACTACAGATTACCTCTTAAAACACCTTCCTTACAGTTTTTCCTTTTCCCCAATGAATTCCTTGAAGTGCATTCCTCCTGAATGATTCTTCTCCTGGAAAATATCTGAGCAGCCTCAAATCTATTCATTGGGTACTTTTAAAAGATTGCCTAGGTCTTTTTGGGTTAGTTGTCATTTATTGAGCCACCTGCTCTGATCCCACTTTCTTGGGGGATCATGACCCAAATGTAGGGAAGTTGCCACCTGCGACATAGGAAGTGTTTGAGGATGCTGCCACTTGTCTTTTTCCCTCCACCTAGTTCCTTCCACCAGTTTGTCTAGTAACACTCTTATTAACAGCTCTCCCAAGCGGTTGTCTCCACTTTTTATTTATTAATAATAAAATATTCAGAATTACATTCCACTTCTTTTGACTCTCCTGATTCATCAGTTTCTACTTAGCATTAAATTTAACATAATGTCTTAGGAAATCAAATTAAAAAAATTACCATTATTTTACAAAATTGGGGTATGTGACATACACACCCCCTTAAAATGTAACATCATCCTCGATGTTACTTATTCTTCATCCTCTGCAATCTCCTAGAAAATATTTGGGTATGCCTCCCGCATCTTACTTTCCAGTTCCCAGGTGGCCTCTTCAGGACTAAGGTGCTTCCATTGCACCTTCACCTATCCAATGGTGTGGTTCCACAGAGTAATTTCCTTCCTCCTGAGGATACAATCCGGTTCCACCAGAATTTCTCCTTCTGGTTCCACCTGTACAACATTCCAATCAACCACATGAGTAGAATAATGAACATACTTCTTTAAAAAAGAGATGTGAAACACATTATGTACTTTCAAATTAGGTGGTAAGGCTAGCTGGTATGCAACTTGACCAACTCTAGATAAAATTTCAAACGGACCACAGTAACGTGGTGCTAACTTTGCACAACTCCCCAGTCTTAGAGAGCTTTTCTTTGGCCTTACCTTTATAAATACATGCTCACCTACCTAAAAATCCTTGGGAGTTCTTTTCAAATCTACTTGGCTCTTTTGCCGATCTTGTGCCACCTTCAAATTTTCCTGCACTTGTTTCACAATCACCTCCATTTCCTTCAATAATTCTGGTCCTAACACCAATCTATCTACTGAATTATTCAAGGAGATAGGAGTGTTGCATTTACGTCCATACAAAATTTCAAATGGACTAAATTTAGCTGATGACTAGTAATTATTATTATATGCAAACTCTGCTAGATGTAAGTAGTCTTCCCACTTACCTAGCTGATCTTTAACATACATCCTTAATAAATCCTTCAGTACCTGATTCACTCTTTCAATCTGTCCATCTGTTTGAGGATGGAAGGAGGTACTAAAATTCAATGTTGTATTTAATCCCTTAAACAAGGACTTCCAAAAATTTTCGGTGAATTTAGGACCCCTGTCTGAAATTATAACCTTCGATACTCCATGTAACCGAAAAATCTGCTTTAAGAAGATATCAGCCATGTTGGCAGCCTTGTAAGTAGTTTTAACAGGAATGAAATGTGCTGCCTTGCTTAACTTGTCAACCACCACCATAATAGAGTCATTTTCATTCTGATTTCTAGGCAGTACAGTAATAAAATATAAGCTAATCACTTCCCATTTCCAGCTAGGAATAGGTAAAGGTTGTAGCAAACCAGCTAGATGTTGGTGTTCAGTTTTCACTTGTTGGCAGTCCAAAAATCTAGCAATGTATTCAGCTACTTCATATTTCATATTAGGCCAAAAATATTCTTTTCTTAGCATGGTTACAGTCTTTTGGTAACCTGGATGTCCTGAATATGGTGTTTTATGGACTTCGTCGAGAATTAACAACTTAACCTTGGGCACATTAGGCACATACAATTTATCTTTAAATAATAAAAATCCATTTTCATTTAAGCTATAACATTTTATTAAGCTTTCTGTAGGTTCTTCCCTTGCTGTAATTTGCAATTTCTGATAATTTTCATCTTGTTTTACCCCTTCTTTAAGCTGTTCATTTAAATCAGAAGCATAAGTGCTGATTGCTGCTGTAAAATTCAGCTTTGCGTTTCTGCTCAATGCATCAGCCACCTTATTTTCCTTACCCTTTATGTGCTGGATTTCAAAATCGTATTCGCTCAAGAAGGCTAACCACCTTGCTTGTCTTGCATTTAAATTAAGTTGACTTAGAAGATATTTCAGTCCTTTATTATCAGTAATTAGAATAAATTTCTTGCTTATTAAATGATGTCGCCACATTTTTAAGGCGTGTATAGTAGCCGCAAGTTCTAAATCATAATTTGCGTAATTCTTTTCGTGAATTTTTAACTTCCTAGACTCATAGGCAATGAAATGCCCATCTTGAGTTAGCACACCGCCTAAGCCATCATTATAGGAATCAGTGCATACTGCAAAGTCCTTATTAGGATCGACTATTCTTCGAATAGGTGCACTAGTCAGTACGTTTTTTAATTTCTTAAAACTTTCTTCACATTTTAAGTTTCAATCAAATTTCTTGCCTTTCTTTTGTAAGGAAGTGATCGGATTTGCTATTTTTGAAAAGCCTTCAATAAATCTCCAGTAATAACTGGTAATTCCCATGAACGGCATAACATCCGTTACATCTTTTGGAACCGGCCAATTTTTGATTGCCCGAATCTTTTCTGGATCGACTGAAATTCCTTCCTTAGTCACTACATGACCTAAGTACTAAATTTCATCTTTGAAAAAGTCACACTTACTAAATTTCGCGAAGATTTGTTGTTCTCGCAACTCTTGTAAAACTATATTTAGGTGTTCTTTATGTTCTTCTTCCGTTTTAGAGTAAATTAAGATGTTTTCGAACACGACAACAAATTTATCTAAGTATTTATGCATTATATTATTCATTAAGCACATAAAGACAGCTGAGGTGTTGGTAAGCCCAAATGGCATTACGACGAACTTGTAGTGTCCATATCTTGTTCTAAATGATGTCTTGAAGATATCTTCATCCTTGATTCTTACCTGATGATATCTTGACCTCAGGTCTATATTTGAGAACACCGTGGCTCCATGTAGTTGATCAAACAAATCATCTATGCAGGGCAACGGATATCTGTTTTTAATAGTCATCTTGTTTAGCTGACGGTAGTCTATGCATAGTCGCATAGTCCCGTCTTTCTTTTTGACAAAGATGACCGGTGCTCCCCAAGGAGACACACTAGGTTGGATGTACTTTTTATCTATTAACTATTTTAGATGCGATTTTAACTCATTAAGTTCTAAAATTTTCATTCTATACGAATCTTTTGAGCTAGGTACCGCACCTAGTACCAAGTCAATAGTGAAATCCAATTCCCTCCTTGGAGGTAATCCTAGAGTTTCTTCTGGAAATACGTCAGTATATTCTTTTAAAACAGGAATATCTTCTATTTTTAACTTATCGGTTTCAAATTTACTTGCCTCATCTGTATTAGTTACTGCATAGGCTTTACATCCTTTTCTAATAGCTCTTTTAAGTTGTAAAGCAGAAATTTGTCTGATTATGGTTTTTCTAGGAATACCCTTAACCTTTACTGGTTTTTCATCACTATTTAAACACGTGAAAGTTTTATCGTAACAATTTAAAACTACCTTATGCTGTTCTAACCAATCCATGCCAATCAGTAAATCATATGAGCCAAGTGGAAAAACATTAAGATTAACTGTAGTTTTAAATTCATCCATAAGTAAAGCACATTCTTTCACAAAATAGGTTACTTTTCTTTTTTCCCCAGTGGCTAATTGAACTAACTAGGAATTATCAAACTTATCGACAGACAACTTACATTTTTCCACTATCTGAGGTGCAATGTAACTAAGACTAGCACCTGGATCGATTAAAATGGTCACAGGGGTTTGATTAATCATACCTTCCACTTCCACCATGGAATTATGATAGTCAGCTTGGCGGTTCTCCAAAGCTGCATTTATTCTGGGCATAGTCCTCGCTAGTTCTCCAACAGTCATTTCTTCCTGCATAGTATGAATATTGCTGACCGACTTTTTTCGGTTTGGGCAGACCGAGGCATAGTGCGGGCCATTACATTCCTAGAACTTAATAGGATCCTTACGTTCAAAACTCTTGGTAAAATTCCTATGGTTATTTGCAACTTCCTTTCCCTTAAAATTATTCGAATTATTGGAAGTACCATTTCTATTTCCCTGGAAATTCTTATTGTTAGAATAATTTTTATTTTTATTATTCTTGAAATTCCTTTGGGGTACAAATTCCTTCTTCTTAAACTCAGGCTGATTATTATTTTTGTTAACCTTCCAATTGGCTAAGTCTTCTTTCTTCCGGTTCTATTCAAAACAAAAATTAGCCTTCCTCATGGCTTCCTCCAGAGTCTTTGGGTTATCATACTCAATTATGTCCTTAATATGATACGGTAAACAGTTGAGAAATTGTTGCACTTTAGGTTTCTTGTCTACTAGGTAAGGTACATACCTAAGCAAGATTAAGAATTTACTGTTCAAATACTTCATAGTCATTGAACCTAACTTCAATTCGTAAAATTATTTATCTCTTTCTTCGTAATATTGCTCGGACAAAAATTTCTTCTTGAAGTACCTTTTAAAGGTACTCCAATTAACTTCTTTTTCCCTAATACCCTTGACTCTCTTCAGATCTTGCCACCATATGTCTGCTTTTCCGGAGAGATTATATATTGCCATTCTTGCCTTTAGCTAATTAGAATAATTGTATATATGAAAATACTTCCTCATCCCGAATAACCAGGACTCTGCTTCTTCCCCTTTTTCGGTCTCTCCATTAAAAGTTGGGGGCTTTATCTTTTTAAACTCCCCTGAAATTTCCTCATATGGTCTGTATTTCTTCTTTTTGTCATACAAACCAGCCTCACTACTATCACTAGTAGTATGGTAACTTTGTCGTTCACCGAACCCTTCAGATGATGAACTACTTTCAGTTTTCACCAACTTCATCTTTCTAGATCTTCTTTGATGACTAACATCCTCAGATTCTAATCTTCTGCTCCTTCCTTCAGCTTGGAATTTTTCTAGTAAAATTTGGTTCAACTCTTCCTGAACCTTCAAAATCCTCTCATTCTCCCTCTTGACTGATTCCATTTCATTCTTCAAGTCTTTTACAGTCTGCAACAGCTCTGAAGAGTTGGCAGTCACCTCTTCTAACATAGGCTCTCTAGGCAATTGTCTTGTTTCTGTATCTGGAGACTCCTCCTATGCATACTCTACCAGCTTTTCCATACCTGCCTGTTAAATTTCAGAAAAAGAAATTTTTTGTTCTTAACATAAAACATAATATATGTTAGTATATTATTTTACTTTAATGTTCTATGAAATCTAGTTGGGCTGCATCAAGGCCTAGTGTTTGAACCTTGTGCTCTGATACCACATGTCATAACCCAAAGTTTCCAAAAAAAATTAAAAATTTTAAAATACAGATAAATTTCATAAATGTAGTCGACTAATTATTTGATTAGTTAAATGTTAATGAATTCGTTATCTGAATTATTTATTTGGTTATGTTTATCTTTATAGAACAATTCTTTTCAATTTATTGACTTGCTTTCTTTTTTTGCGACCGCAAGGTGGAACTGTCATGAAAAATTATGGGCTTACTTAGCTTTCGAGCTAACGCAGAAAGTTTCTTGTGCTTAAAGACTGACAGGTAAGAAGTTCGGGTGCCACTTGTCGCTAATTCTAAAGCATTCTGAATAAGTTCATCGTAAAATAATAACTCAGTATAGAATATAATTTCTAATCAATTTCCAAAGCTTATCGAGGTAAAAATTTTGAAATTGTCTTCCTTTTTAAGATGTTAAGGAATGAGATTTAGTTCTGTTAGTAATGGCTACAACTGCCTTGTTTTCTAGTAGATGCAAATTTATAGTTCTTGATGTATACTGAACTATTAGATGTCTATCATAGTCATCAAATATAAAATGCTTTAAATATTCCTTTACAAGCATAGTAAGTATGGAAGAGTTATAAAGTCAATGGTCTAGTTTTAATTGTACAAACTAACTAATTTACGCCATGCTTGAATTAGCTATTCCACAGTGTAAAATGATTAAGAGTTTATGTACCAAAGCTCCCACTTCCATTACTTCGAATTTTAAAGGGGTTAATATATATCATTAAAGATTTCAAGGTTAAACCCTTAAACATTTAGAGACTTATCATCCTTACATGCAAACCCTACTAGTTCAATAATAAATCATTCAAAGGTAAAGAGACTAATACTAGCAAGGAGATATTCACCATGGAATGATTGTTTTAATTTCTTTTATAACTTAACAAATAGTCTAACTTTGAATAAATCTAAAGTTGGCTTAGTGAATAAAGGCCAAGTTTATAAAACAAAAGAGGTCATAGGATAGGCCTCACCCATAACTCTTTTACTATGATGTGTCCTTTATCTCCTCACAAGCATAATATACTGAGTTAAGTACCGATTCTACCTTTGCTTAAGTTACAAATACTTGGTTGAATGAGTAAAAGTTCTCACCAAGAGAAATTAGATGTTATTAAATTTGTTTTATAACATATTTACAAGATTCTAGTACTACCATGATTATAGTACTACTATGATTATAATTGTTTGATGAAGAAAAGTTTGCATAGAATAGAGAAAAGGATTATGTAAAAGACCACACTAATGTATACAATGCTAAACTCGATTTACATTCTATGAACACCATACTTTATTAAGTAGAGGGTCGTAAATCCCACCCGACCTTGATGATTGTTATAGTGAAGTATTAATAATAATAAATCTTACATTTTCCATGCAGCGTTTGCTGATGGTTTGACATTGAGACAAGGGTTATAATTGATCCTTTGATTATCAATGATTGGAATAATATTTGATGAGGAGCTTGCCGGGACTATACACTCGTAGCCACTGCATGCGAAATATTTATCAGACTAACGTGGCATCCTTATGGTCAAGCGAACTGAGAATAAAGGACTCCCCATTTCGAACCCTAAGCTCATTGTTCAGTGTGGTATTCATCCTCCTGCTTCTCTGCACTATGCTCCTATCTGCACTATCGCTTACCTTGATGGCTGGTAGTCTCCCTCCTCGTCCCGGTACAGAGAGTAGTGATCTTACAGTGCAGAGTTGTTGGGCGTAGCGTTTCACCGTAAATTAGTTTTCTCTTTGTTGGGTGTTCAACATCAACCCAGGTGTAATTGCTTACTGTGCTAGCTACTTCTATATTCAATCTCTTTTGGTTGTTTAAGGTGACAACAAACTCTTTCTCCCTTGCCGCTGATGAAGGGTCTCCTTTTCCTCGCGCTGGTGGTTGTTTTGCTACTCTTCGGTGGTCATATTTCAGTTACAAAAATGAGGTAAGAAACGTTCTTTAATTCATTCGTTGTATTTCCAACAATTCTTTGCCTTAATAGTTATTTTATTTTGTTACAAAGCTTTAATAACAGTGCTCCTCTTCATTAACAGGTTCGACCTGTCCTCCTCAGCATGAATGGTGCAAGACCACGGCAACTGGTTGTTTACGGTAAGCTTGGTTTAACCATGGCATTTTCCTCCTTGTTGGTCCCTTGGGGACATTCGTGGGTTGATGTGACATGGTCTGTAACCCTTGCAGTTTTTGGTTCAATTAGATTGACCCGTTCGCTATTGTTAAGAGGTTAAACCATTTGCTTAATATGTGACCTCCGGCTTAGGCCGAGACTGTAATTTTTGTTGGTTTTATTTTAATTACTGTGTAAATATATATATGTAAATGATGTACAGGCTATAAAAGCCTTACTCTATGGATTTTATTGAAGGCTGAGAGGCATAAAGGAGTTAGAGCCTTCTCTTTTATTAACTTCGTTGTATAATTTGATTTTGGTAGGGTTTTACCCTAACTCGAAGATGTAAAGCTGTCTATACAGTCTCTTTTGAATTATCATTTTGTTTATAGTACAATAATGAAATTTATTTGTTTTATTTGTATTAGAATATATTATTTAAACTCGACAGAATGAGCATATCTAAGTTCTATTACTTAGATTCCTGTAATCTAATACCTCTGAATTACACTCTGTAAATTATTTAAATTATTTACTATTAGGGTTTCTATACATTGTTTTTATACTAGATTACTATATTATAAAAGAATTTATAATAGAATTTATAAATGTTGTTATGTACTTTATACCCTTCGGAAATAGGGTCTTTATGTTTTTAATGAAGTTTTTGTGTAACTGCCAGTTAATCTTTGAGTACAGAATTTTATACTTTAATTCGGGTTTACAAAATGAGATAAGAATCATTACTTTAACTACATAATAATATTGTACCTCTAATTTATATATTACCTGCATACTTAGTCCCTGTAAAGTATATAATAAAATGTATTTTGTTATTTATTATAATAAGAATGTATCTTACTAGTGAGTACTATTACTTCCATAGTTATTTATACTTAGTTTATTTTATAAGTGTATAAAGAGATAGTATTCTGTTACCTAAACTCTTATGCCATTTGTGCTAAATACTTTATAAAAGTTCTCTTAGTATTTAGTTTATCTTATTATGTTATGATGTTAATATATAAAATAAATCAATTAACAAACTATCTAGAATCTATCTCGTAAATAAACATTGTAATATTCATTTAAACTTTATAAAAAAAATAGATTAACGGCTCTTGATATTGTTCGAGCTCAGTTAGATAAAAATAAATAAATAAATAAACTAGTTTTAGTACTAATCATACATAAAGTCTAAAACCAGCTCGGTTGACAGTAGAATTTAATCAATATTTAACTATTCCTACTTTTAGTTTGGTTGTTAGACATACATTAGTTAAATTATCCTAAACTGAAAGAATAAACTGTAAAATTAAACAGCATGTTTATCTAGTCTGGTCCTACTCCAGCGTAACTACTATGTTCTCTTCTTTGGTTTAAAAATAATAAGATTACTGAAAGTAAATACTGTTCAAGGAGTAGTTTAATCTACTAACACATACTACTGTCAGTAAAATGATATTTCTTCTGATAATAGATAATAAAAAAACATTCTATTCTTCATGCTAACATCTTAATCTACATTTTCATCATACTATTCTTATTTTAATTTCTCCTCCTGATCTGGAGTACGGTCTGGACCATTCCAGATGAGGAAAAACACAGGTAGGGTTTTATTTCTCATCGAACTAATTCTATTTATAAACAAACTAAGAACAACTTCATTACTAAACCATCTAAGTGTTTACATCATAAGCTACACTACAACATTCAATCACACACAGATAACAACACAGAAATTTAAATAATAACAGAACCTGTTCTCTGAGCTGGGACGACAACAGCAATGGGAGGCTGTTCCTCCCTACCAACTCCTGGAGAGCGCTCAAATAGTGACTCCTCAGGACCCCTGAGCTTGCTTTGGTCTCCCTGGCTGGAACTAGGTGCAACAATAATCAAGTACCAGTCTTCAGACTCAATACTAATCCTGAACTTATCAGTAAATTCCCTCAGCTAACAAGCTGTATCAGACCAAGTTACTGCAGATTACCTCTCAAAACACCTTCCTTACAGTTTTCCCTTTTCCCCAATGAATTCCTTGAAGTGCATTCCTCATGAATGATTCTTCTCCTCGAAAATATCCGAGCAGCCTCAGCTCTATTCATTGGGTACTTTTAAAATATTGCTTAGGTCTTTTTGGGTTAGTTGTCATTTATTGAGCCACCTACTCTGATCCCACTTTCTTGGGGGATCATGACCCCAAATGTAGGGAAGTTGCCACTTGCAACATAGGAAGTGTTTGAGGATGCTGCCACTTGTCTTTTTCCCTCCACCTAGTTCCTTCCACCAGTTTGACCAGTAACACTCTTATTAACAGCTCTCCCAAGCTGTTGTCTCCACTTTTTATTTATTAATAATAAAATATTCAGAATTACATTCCACTTATTTTGACTCTGCTGAGTCATCAGTTTCTACTCAGCATTAAATTTAACATAATCTCTTAGGAAATCAAATTAAAATAATTACCATTATTTTACAAAATTGGGGTATGTGACACAAGTGACATGGCATTGGAAACTAGGCAATTTTGAGATTTTCCAACTAGTAAACTTGAGGGTTGTTGGGTATTTTGGTCATGAAATTGTTTGGTAAATGAGTCAATGACTTTAATAGGATGTATATAATCCTATATATCACCTTCAGAATTAGAGTGGGAAATATATGATTGGATTGGGAAAGAGATTTCAGAAGACTCATCACAAACTAGCAAAAAATGACTAGTTTCGGGAGGAAGATTTTGAAAACTGATTGGGGTTTCTTACAAGGAAGTGGTGGAGGATTCAGATTCTTTTATATCAGAAGTCAAATCAGAAATAGATCCATCAGAAGCATAGATATCAGAAATGGGTTTTACCCATGCACTCAATGCATGCTCAGGCTTACCTCTTCCTTGCTTGCACTCCCATCCTCTTGCAAAATCTGGAGGATCAATATGGTTCTCCTCAAGTATTTTGGTCATGATATCCATATTATTTCTGAAGAAAGATATTTCAAGTTGTGAACCTGTACAATAACCACATGTGGTTCTCTCTCTCTTGTTTCTCCTCCTGGATATCGAACTCCCATAAGTAGAATTGGAGCTTTCTGAACTTGACTGCTTCTTCTCTATCTCTTTTTGCTTCAAATATTTCTTCTTACCTTTCACTTTATTTGGTACACCAGTAGCAAGGGATTTTTATTTGGATTTTATGGTACCCATTTGTACGAGATTATCATGTTCACGATTCAAAGACTCCATGAATTATGCTAGCGTAGGCATCTTCCAATTTATAGATGTAAGCTTGCTTAAGTGGAATGTCAAAACATACACAGAATACTCAGGACCTAACTTAGAAAGGATGGAAAATAAAAGATGATATTCTTTATTATTTATTCCACACTATTTCAGCTGAATTAGTAGCACTTTAAACATGGTAAGGAAGTCTTCAATCATCTCATAGTGAGCTAGGCTCAGGGAGATTAGCTCATTCTCAAGCGGATGGCCTCTCATTTCATTTTTCTTCCTAAATAATGACTCGAGCTTAAGACAAAATTCATTGGGTGTGCCAATACTTTCTACATGAAAGAGGAGATCCCTTGAAGTTCTAAGACATACCATACTAACTTCTTCATCAAGTCTATTAAAATACTTATCTTTCTCCATAGCAGAATTCGGCTCGAGTTGAGTACCCATGGTGACCCTGTAGAGTCCCTTGGACCTCAACTGGATGACCGTCTCAGTATTCCATCCAAAATCATTGAATGGAGTAATAAATGCTTGATTTTTATCCATTCTTCTTGCACAACTTGTGACAAAAATGCTGTAAAATCCACAATGCAAACACTCAGACTTTCTAGAAATATTCCCCAAACAGCAACTAAAACCTCTATACATTTATTTGCATCTCTAACTACCTCTCATACCATGTGATAATTTATTCTCAGTGATATCTAGGATCTAGATAAATATTCACACTCAAAGTGTTTGACAAAAAATGCAAAAGAACAACAAAAGAGACTGGAAATAGCTGGAATAGCACATGTGAATGGTGCTAATAACTGATCATATTATTACAATACATATTTCAGATGTTATGGCACACATTTATAATACATTGGGGAAAATTCATGAGCCCTTGGAGCCCATGTGAAAGCATACAACTGTTAGAACAAGATTTGACCCCTAAACCCCCTAGGTTGACCAATAGGCTCCCAAACCTAACCAAATAGTCACGAAACCATGTGTAAACATGTGTTAATAGGTAAGAATCATGCCTGGTTCATAAATGATGGAATTCAAGCATGGGAGAGTGCATGGGTGAGTGGAGGAATCTCTACGAGGAAAATAAATTCCAAGGAGACAACAAAAGGCCACATTCACACACACTAGCGCCCCTAGTCAAAGATGGAAGTGGTTTACAATTAATGCATAGTATGAAATGTCAGTATGTTCAAACTAGAGAACCTAAACTACAATTAATGACTCACAATCACCTATTTGACCAGTATTGATCTATACAACCTAAGTTAGACCATAGAACATAAGCACAAGGAAAAAGATTATGTCTCCTAGGTAAATCATTAAGGTACTAAGGTAGATTATTTCTCTAACACACCCCCTTAATCCTAACTTAGTACAATGTAATCATATTATTTATTAATGCCTTTGCAACTAAGGCACAAGTCACCTTTTACAACAAAATTTTATTAATCCATGTAACTGAGGTAAGGAGGAAAACCTCATGGGACAAAACCTCTCCTCAAAAATGGATATGATAGAGATGAACAAAAAGGTATTCAACAAGTCCTCTTCTTCACTTGAATGATATGAAAGAACAAATTCTTGGTGATGGACTTGGTGAAGATGTTGTGGATGCCAAGATCATGCATCAATGCATCAATGTTGTAAACAAAGATCATGTGGAGAGGCCCTTTAATGGTCATCATTAGATGATGGAGGGGAATCATAAGAATGTATTTTTACACATTCATACTCTGATATAATATCATAATCAACCATGTAAAATATATCTCTGTAAACTCTTTCCCAAATAACATCAAAAGATTCAACAAAATCTGCCTCTTGTGTAGCTGCCATATCATGAATAAAACCATGAATCGTCTTCCCAATTTGATGAACCGCCTTCATAAATATATAGAAAATCTCATGAGGATTTGAAATATTAGAATATATGTCATACACATTATAAAATATCAGAGGTATGGTGTCTCCATGAGCGAATGGGTCCATAGAGAGAGAAAAGTGAGCAATTAGATCACAATTGCAATTGAACGAACTTGGAGGGTCTAGAGACTTGAGATCTGAAACATGGGTGGAAAAAGAAATTTAAAAATATGGAACAAAAGCCCCATTAAGGCCAATTATATGTCTTTCCAACCAATGACATACATACAAGACATAAGAACAACATATACAAGTGACATGGCATTGGAAACTAGGCAATTTTGATATTTTCCAACTAGTAAACTTGAGGGTTGTCGGGTCTTTTGGTCATGAAATGGTTGGGTAAATGAGTCAATGAATTTAATAGAATTTATATCAGCCTATATATCACTTTCAGAATTATAATGGGAAATATCTGATTGGATTGTGAAAGATATTTCAGAAGACTCATCAGAAACTAGGAAAAAATGACTAGTTTTGGGAGGAATATTTGGAAAACTAATTGGGGTTTCTTCCAAGGAAGGGATGGAGGCTTTAGATTCTGATATATAAAAAGGTAAATCAGAAATAGAGCCATCAGAAACAGGGATATCAGAATTTTTTTTTACCCATTCACTCAATGCATGCTCGGGCTTACCACTTCCTTGCTTGTGCTCCCATCCTCTTGCAAAATCTTGAAGATCGATATCGTTCTCCTCGAGGAGTTTGGTGATTATGTCCATATTATTCCTGAAAAAATATATTTCAAGATTTGAACCTATGCAATAACCGCATGTGGGTCTCTCTCTCTTGTTTCTCCTCCTAGATCTCGAACTCCGATTAGTAGAACTGGAGCTTTTTGAACTTGTATGCTTCTTCTCTTTCTCTTTTTGCTTCAAATATTTCTTCTTGCCTTTGGATTGATTTTGTACACCAACAGAAATGGATTTTTATGGTACACATTTGTATGGGCTTTTCATTTTCATGAATCAAATAATCCATGAAATATGCTACCACAGGCATCTTCCAATTTCTAGTTGTAAGCTTGCTCCAATAGAATGTCGAAACATACACAGAATAATCAAGCCCTAACTTAGAAAGGATGGAAAATATAAGATGATATTATTTATTATCTATGCCACACTGTTTCAGCTGAATTAGTAGAACTTTAAACTTGTTAAA
Source organism: Pseudotsuga menziesii (assembly GCA_001517045.1). Lineage (NCBI taxonomy): Eukaryota > Viridiplantae > Streptophyta > Pinopsida > Pinales > Pinaceae > Pseudotsuga > Pseudotsuga menziesii. The sequence continues at coordinate 271,209 of LPNX011062945.1, forward strand.
GAAGTCTTCAATGGTATCATAGTGAGCTGGGCTCACAGAGATTATCTCGTTCTCAAGATGATGGCCTCTAATTTCATCTGTCTTCCCAAATAGTGACTCAAGCTTGAGCCAAACATCATTGGGTGTGCTAATACTTTCTACATGAAAGAGGAGATACCTCTAAGTGTTAAGACAGAGCATACTAAATTCTTCATCAAGTCTGTTAAAATACTTAGCTTTTTCCACAACAGAATTTGGCTCACGTTGAGTCCCCATGGTGACCCTGTAGAGGCTCTTGGACCTCAAATGGATGACCATATCAAACTTTAATTCAAAATAATTGGATGGATCAAGAAATTATTGAGTTTTCTCCATTCTTCTTGCGCAACCTGTGACAAAAATGTTGTAAAACCTATAATGCAAACACTCAGACTTTTTGGAAATATGCCCTAAACAACATCTCAAACCTCTATAGTTTTTTTTGTAGATCCAAATACCTATGATACCATGTGATAATTTCTTCTTAGTGAGATCTAGGAGCTAGAGAAATATTCACACTCAAATTGTTTGACAAAATATGCAAGAGAACAACAAAAGAGACTGAAAATAGTTGGAATGGCACATGTGAATGGTGCTAATAAATTATCATATTATTACAAATCATATTGTATATGTTATAGTATAAATTTAAAATACATTGGAAAATATTCATGAGCCCTCCGAGCCCATGTGAAAGAATACAACTATGAGAATAGGATTTGACCCCTAAACCCCCTTAGGTTGACCAATAGGCTCCCAAACCTAACCAAATAGTCCTGAAACCATTTTTTAACATGTGTGAATAGGTAAGAAGCATGCATGGTTCATAAATGATGGAAGGAAAGCATGGGAGAGTGCATGGGTGAGTGGAGAAATCTATAGGAGGAAAATAAATGCCAAGGAGACAACAAAAAGACACATTCACACACACTAGCACCCCTAGTCAAAGCTGGAAGTGGTTCACAATTAATGCACTCTATGAAATGTTAGTATGTTCAAAATAGAGTGCCTTAACTGCAAATAATGAGCCAAAATCACCTATTTGACGAGTATTGATCAGTATAACCTAAGTTAGACCATAGAACATAAGCACAAGGAAAATGATTATGTCTCCTAGGTAGATCATTAAGGTACTAAGGTATACTATTTATCTAACATTTTGAATTCCCATACACCCTCATTAATGACAGATCATACCTTCGTGCAATGCCCATACCTTAAATCAGGGAAACACTTTGACGATAGGTGCTAGTGCATGTATTTGGTGGCTTTTGGCTCTCCTTGGGTATTTATTGTTTCCTAGAGCCACTCCTACTAACCCACACATATCCTTCCCTCATTTATGTATCAACATGCTCCAACCACCTACACACAGGAATTCATGACCGTTTGGGATGGTTTGGGAGCTCATTGGTCCACCTAGGGGGGTTTTGAGGTCAAATCCTATCCTGACACGTGTATGCATCCAAATTGCCTCCAAAGGATAATAATTTATCTCCAATGTAATATAAACCTAATCCAGACATATTTACATGTTGGACAGTCATAATAAACTTTGTTATTGACTACATTTGTATGTGTTAATTTCATAGTTTCTACTGTCTTTGTGAATAATTGTGTGTAATATTGACTTGTGAGAATCCCCTTGGATCCTAGTGTAACACACCTAAAAATAGTAAATTAAAAATTAAAAAAATTAAAAATTACATGCATTACTTTTACATTTACTTAGCAGATTTCTATGTTTTACTTATGTTATTTTTAATATCCTTGTTCTGTTGGTTACGATGGGTTTGGATGATGATTATGATGGTTATTTCCTTCTGGAACCTTTAGCCATGTTCATGCAGGTGATGTACTTACTTTATACATGTTTATTTAATAATTTATCTTTATGATAGGATGCACTAGCCTAATGCATGAGAGACTGTTCATGTCTTGACCCAGCCCGTCAATTACATGATTTTTACAAGACCTTGGCCTTACCATAGATTATACTATGGGTGTAAGGACCTAAACTTGAGCATGAGAAGCTTAGGGTTTTTAAGCGTATGGTTCTCTATATGGTGACCTATTGATATTAATAAAATGTGAGGGTTTACATACTATTTTGTTGGTATGACACTACATGTTTTCGTATTAATGAATCTCTTTACAGCCCTTCAAGTTCATGGTGTAAATTCTATATCATATGGTTTTAACAATGATTTATGGATTACAATGCATAAACCCATAATATGCTTGCAATATAGTTTTAATGTTTTTAACACATAGTTCTATGCTATGATTATAAATATTTCCAAGACCTTCACCTAACCTAGTGCTAAGGTAAAAGCATCGGTTTGAAGATCTTGTATTATGCATATGTTATGTTTATAGTGGAAAGGGGTGTAGATCTACGCATAACCCATGATGAAATTATATGCCATAGTCCTATCTCCACAAAGGTTCTAACATAAATATATATATTGATACATGGTGTGGTGTTCGATGTTATGTTATCAGGTTTGGTTATATTATAATATTTGTTATGCTACAATGATCCATGGAATATGTTATATGATTGGAATTTAAACAATATCCAAGGTTAGGATTCACAATAATTTGGAAATGTAATGATTTGTCCATGCAATAAGTGGTATTTTTGTTTGACATTTAAACATGTCATGGCTACGAGTTGGAAGTGCACCAGGCCCAATAGGTAGCATGAGAGTGAATTTATGCCCTACACCTGGATTGGGAGATCGTTAAGGCTTCATAGGGTTTTGTGAATTCCTTAACTTTTTCTGAGCTTGCATTTGGTATTTTTTCTTGTCATAGGTCGGTTGAGGGTAAATCTCTGCTCTGTGTTGTTCCTATTTGGTTTATATAGTGTTAATGGTGTTTTTCTGGTTCTTTCTGAGGTAACATGTGCTTCCCAGTATTTTTCGATGGTTTTCCAACCCTACTAGAGATCTAACAAGCCTATCTATGCTTCCAACATGCAAGCAATATGCTCCAACTGGTACATTAACTTGTTACGTTCCCTTTGTGTTTTACTTGGTTTATAGTGCATAGTTCCAGTTTTCTTTCACTAATATGTTTCTTGGTGAAATGCAAGCTGCAGAGGGATAAGGGTGCTCGGAGCAGTCAACCCCTACTTCTCATTGCCAAATGCCAAGGTAGGGGTTTCAACCTTCTTTAAAAATTTATTATTGGGTTTTAAATAAAAAATACAATGTTATGTTATTTTGATTGCAAAAATGACGATTGTGGGTTTTGAAACTAGAGAGGGAGGGGACAAGGTCACCTCCTCCTAAAACCACGTTTCCAAATGCACGGGTAACCTCATTCCTAAACTTAATACAAAATTCCTTTTATCAGTATTTAGAATTCAGTCAAACATACAAGTTAATATTCTACTATGTTTGTTTGTAGGTGAAGCTGAGTAAGGGCATGGGAACAATGGTTAAGGCCACCGTTGAATTTGAAATAAATTTCTCTTAAAAGATAAAATGTTGTGACAGGAAACCCTTTGGGTTTAACTTGTACTGTAGAGGCCTCACAACCATTATACCTCTTTCATTATCATAGATGTTTTTATGGGTCTTATATTTCTTGTATAAACTATTGAAATCAGAAAATACCTGGCACTAGGGTTTGTGCGATTTTTGTTAATAGTTTAATCCTGTGTAATACATATTTTGATTCATGGTAGCCATCCTTGAAGGTTGTACGACTGATAGTGGTTAATAATATAAATGTTTTTTCAATTGGTAAATATGTTTTTATGATTCTCGTCCATATCGTGGATGTAAACTTGTGTAACTTTATGGTAGCCATTCACTGGGCTTACGACCATATTGTATACATTCTTAATGCTTGTAATATTTACGATACCCCATAGGGTCTGTGACTGTTTAAAATATGAATTGTTCATTTGCAAAGTGGTTGCGGCCATTTGACGTGGCCTTACAGCCATAATAATTATGTTTTGTGATCTATGATATAGTTGATGGTTTACACCTGTGATTTTGTTCAGGTTTGGCTTAGCTTTATTTAACTGTAGACTATATTTTAAGTAGTTACCTTTAAGAGACTTGATCTCATGAACTCTGTAGTGTATTGTAAATCTTTGTGTATATCTGGTTCAGGCTCTGCCTCTATATAAAATTTGGGGTAGCCACGTTGGGAACCTACGACCCTATAGTTGTGGTGATTTTTTTTTATTTGAATACAACCGATAAGGTCCATGATATCTTAACTGAAGTTAATATATTTATGTGTGAAAACCCGGTTTTCGATAGTAACAATAACGATTTTGTGATTATTCTTTCAATGTCGTGGATGTAGTTATGAAATCTAGTATATTAGTTAGTAAAATATTTGATTTAGTTTTCATATTATCTTGCACATACTTAGTGGATATTTAATACAATGGGATCTTTGATCCGTAGGTTTGGTTTCACCAATACTTGGAATAGTGATTCCAAAGTTGCATTATGATTTATTTATCATAGGATTGTTAAGTACATACCCTAAATAGACTTGATTCCTGATCTATGTAATCTTGCTAAGTGGATTATTTAAGAGTTAACTTGATTATGGGTTTTATTTGGGAGTTAAGTTAATTATTCATGTGTATGGATACTCAAGATAGTATCATTTCTTTCTCATGATTAGATGTGTAGATCTTATTCGATTCGAGTACTTTGACTTGAATCTTATGATTTTAAGTAAGATTAATATTATTTAAGTGGATTCCATTCGTATACATTGAATAATGCATATCTATACTATAAACATGAATTATATCCTAAATACTTAGTTTTGTATAGAAATTGAATAGTATTCTATATGTATATACTTATAAGTTTTTATGGACAGTACAGTGGTGTAAATATGATAAAAATAAAAGATTCTTAGCAATATTAGAGATCTATACTTCATTTAGATTCGTAATTACATACTAAGAGGGAATTTTGGAGTTAAATAATTTATATAGATAATAAACGGTTTTACGGTAGGATTACATGGTACAATCTAGAATTAGATGATTTTAAATCCATTAAGTGCATAGTTCAAATTTCAAAAGGAATTGGAATTATAAACCATTCAAACATAGCATCATTAAGCTAACTGAAAACAACTAGATTATACACTAATATTCTTCAAATCTAGAATTTAAACACATTCTACAAACATTTAACCATCAATTGTGAACCTAGCACCAACGCTGGGAAAACAAAATTGGAGAAATTGTTCCTCCCAACCAAATCCCAAAGAAAACAAGTTACTTGTTCCAAAACCCCTGAGCCTATTCATTGGACCACAAGAGAAAAATCCTTCAATGTGCCATCTCTTTCATTCACATTTTTAATCCTCGCCCAATGCTAGACTCTTGCTGCTTATGGACATACTAATATATAGTATTTTTCCTAGGACTTGGTCATTTATGAGCCTCCTTCTCTTTAGCACTCAACTAGGAGTTGTGACCTGATTTTTGGAGATGATGCCTCCTACATCTTGATTTCTCACTTAGTGTCTTCTGCCACATGCCTTTTCCTCTTATGGGTCAACAAACATTCTTTAACAGTTATATCCACTTTTGACCCCCGTTCAATATATTACAAAATGTTTTATTCTTGACTTTTCATTCAAAAATAATAAAATAATATGTAATAATTAAAGTATTTTTCTAGCAGAATTAATAGTAATTATTAATTCAAGGGGTATTACATACACCTCCTCTTAAAGGATAACACTGTCTTTAGTGTTATAATATTTATGTTTTTATTCTTCCATTTCAGCCTCTTGGAATAAGTCTGGAAATGCCTCCGGCATATTACTTTTTAGCTCCCAATTAGCTTCTTCCACACTAAGGTGCTTCCATTGCACCTTTACTTATTTGATAGTATGCTTCTAGAGTAAAATTTTTCTCCTGTCGAGAATGTGCTCTGGCCTCACTTGTAACTCTCCTTCAGATTCCACATATATTACATTCCAATCAATCACATGAGAAAGATCATGAACATATCTTTTTAATATAAAAACGTGAAACACATTATGCACTTTAATATTGGGTGATAGGGATAACTGGTATGCAACCATTCCTGTTAGGATTATAATCTCCACTTGTCCAATTTGGTCAATTATGTCTAAATTGAGAGCCTTTTCAGTATTTATTTAGTCACTAGTACCATTGGGTCCACATGGCCTAATTGGGACACATGTACTAGTTACTAGAGTGTGGGGAACACTAATTAAGGCTAATTGTCACTGAATTCACTTGCATGCATCAATTTAGACACCTCCTAGACCAATACCTACAATTTAGGAGCCGCTGGGAGTGTCAACACCAACCTCCTTCAGTTGAGTTCAGATGGTGACTAGTCAAGCCTAGTTAGGAGTTAATTACATTCAATTACATCCAGTTACATTCAGGTACATCCAGTTACATTCAGTAAGACTACTTTAAATGATTCTAACTGGTTGAGCCACTGATTTAGACAACTGGAGCTAACTGGTTAGGCTCCGATAATGATTTAGACATGTCAAGTTATCCATACAGTTATATTGATTCAATCAATTCAAATTTCCTCTCACGTATTCGAATTTTCTAATTATTAATACCAATGTATTACATTGTAAACATCATCAAGATAGTATCCATTTATTTTTTTGATTAATGAAAGCATTATACAGTTGTAACCCATTTTTTGCACTATTTCATGTCAATACTGAGTAAATTTTTTGTGATATCTATTTGTGAATTTTGTCTTGGTTTATAGATTCCTATGAGCTCAAATTTTATATTTTATCAGAGCCTCTGTAGGACAAGGAAATCCTTCTTCTACATATTTCATGTTGGATCAATGAAAAAATCTGAGCAAAAAACTCAAAAAAGAAATTCCAGCTCTGCACCAGAAGCGAAGAGTTTACCACATAGTTCCTGGGAAAAGGAATTGTTGATCAATCTTGCTTGATTAACTAAGTCGGGTGTGAATCAAACTCCAAGAGTGCAGGTTGTTCGACCTTACTTTGTTTTTTTTTGTAATTGCAGGTACAACTTCATATGGATTCAAAATTATCAGTTCCTCTTCTTACTCCATCCACAAGATATTCAGAATGAAAGTTGAAGATGATATCATCTCTCAAGAGACAATATCTCTATGAGGTTTCTATTGTACTTGGTAAAGAGTCTCCTGAGGATGAGAATGAATGGATAAATGACAGTGATAGAGCTTTTGGAACAATTTGTCTGGACCTTTCTCCAAGCTTGCACTTCCTTGTTAAATATGTTGAATACCCAAAGGATCTCTGGACAAAATTGGATAGAACCTTTGGAAAGCACAATAAGGATCATTATAGCACTTTGAAGAGAAAACATAGCACCAAAATAGTTCTTTATTCAAAATTTTTGGCCTCTACTCTCTCTTATGAAGTTGTTCAAGATGAAGAAGAAACAAAATCTTCGTCACAATCAATTCGAATTGAAGAAAGTCTCCTTGCAGTAGCTACTTCTCCTGTTGATCCGGAAGTTTATGAGATATCTAATATCTCATCTTCTCATATGGCTGATATAGAAGAATAAATTTGAATCTCTGATATTGAAGAAAAACTCTGCTGCACTTCTATGCAAACATTCTCCAGTGATTCTCCTTTAAATTATGTGCAAAATTCGCCAGTGATTGATTCCGAAAGTGAAGAGGAATTTGATCTCTCTCCCTCTAATGTTGCTTCTAGTGTCATAATAAGTAATACCTTGGATATTTTGGAAAAAATATCAGATTGTAGGATTGATCCATTCACTCTCCTTGATCTATATCTTCCAGCAAATTCCTACAGGATTGCATGCACCAATATTCAGAATTTTGAAGAAGGAGAAAATTGTGCATATACCCTCTTGGTGGAACAAACTTTTGGATCTGATATTAACCTGTTTGTATCTGATATGATCTTATTTGCATCCAATCTGATATTATTTGGTTAGAATTTTTAAGTTCCAAGAGCCTTCAGTCATGCTTGTAGCTGGTCTCATCAATTTTGGCCCGTGACAAATCAAGTACCACAAGTCTTCTTCAAATTTGTTGTTGGGGATTTGATGTTAGTTTCCTCTTATGAGGTTGCTAATATTTTAATTTTTGATTAATTATTCATTTCTAAAGCTATATCACATTATGGATTTCAATCATTCACTCTCGACAGTCCCAGGGCTTCTCTACCTTTGACCACATGCTCATCTCCTCACAGAACTAGTAAAGAGGGAGACATTCTGCATCGACTTAGACACTTGATCCAAACACTTGCAACTGATACTACCTCACATGTTTTTATATTCAAGGATGCAATATATCAGTTTCTTGGTTTTTCCTCATATGGTTCAAATTCTCAAGCACCTTTTCTCTCTTATCAATTGATTTTAGTTGCTCTACATGGGTCCAATTTTCATCCAACAGCTGTCTATATTTATGATTCAGTTGAGCACATTATTCTTCTTCCAAAGATGAATATTCCTCCATACATAACAATGGAGAAGTTCACATGCCAGGCCCTTGGATACCTATGCATAGAAGAACAAGCTTGATCCTGATTTTACCTGCTTAGTTTCAGGGGGGGTATTTTTCCCATGAGGTTTTTCCCTGTTTCCTTGTTTGTATTAAGTAGTTACCTTTTTATTTGTAATGGGTGACCTATGGTATTAGTTACCAGGGCCCAAAATTTTTCCAAGTTATCATTTAGGGGGTGTGTTAGGATTATAATCCTCACTTGTCCAATTTGGTCAATTATGTCTAAATTAGGAGTCTTTTCAGTCTTTATTTAGTCACTAGCACCATTGGGTCAACATGGCCTAATTGGGCCACATGTACCAGTTACTAGAGTGTGGGGAACACTAATTGAGGATAAATTCCACCGAATGCACTTACATGCATCAGTTTAGGAGCCTCCTAGACCAATCCCTACAATTTAGGAGCCACTGGGAGTGTCGGCACCAACCTCCTTCAGTTGAGTTTAGTTGGTGACTAGTCAAGCCTAGTTAGGAGTCAGTTACATTCAGTTAGACTAGTTTAACTGATTCTAACTAATTGAGCCACTAATTTAAACAACTGGAGCTCACTAGTCAGACTCCAATAGTAATTTAGACATGTCCAGTTATCCCGCCGTGGGGTAGATTCCATTTTATGTCGTTGTTTAACCCATGATGAGGCTGAGGTTGGGTTGAATAATTGCCACAGAGGGGCATGTGGTTGTCATTTATCTAGGCTTTCTACAGCCCAAAAAATATTGAGAGCGGGATATTTTTAGTCGTCGATCTTCAAAGATTGTGTCAATGCGGTCAAGAAGTGTCACCCTTGCCAGGTATTTGCATGCAATATGCGCTCGCATTTTTCCCCGTTACATCTGATTATCACCGCTAGTCCCTTCACTAAGTGGGGCATTGACTTCATGGATTGCAACCCAGCTTCGGCTGGGGGGCATCATCATATTATAGTGGCTATTGATTATTTCACAAAATGGGTTGAGGCTATGCCCACGGTTAAATCTGATGGTGAGACTGCCGCGCATTTCGTATTCAACCAAATTATTACTCTGTTCGGCATTCCAAAAGAGCTTGTCAATGACCATGGTAGGAAATTTAAGAATAAAATGATGAAAGAGTTGGCCTTGAAGTTAGGGTATAAGCAGGAGCACTCCTCTTCTTATTACCCTCAGGCAAATGGACAAGTTGAAGAAGTGAACAAATCACTTAAGTCCATTCTCCAACGAACCATCGCACAAAGCAAGATGAATTGGCATATCATGTTATATCCTACTTTGTGGGCCTATAGGACTGTAGTTAAGACTGCCACCAGTTTCTCCCCATATCCGCTTGTACATGGGGTGGAGTATGTTTTATCAGTTGAATGCGAAATCCCTTCATTGAAGCTGGCTATAGAGATTTTACAAGACACTTCTGCATTGGAGGAATGTTTGGTCCACTTAGAGGAGCTTGATGAGCAATGTTGGGATGCCTTAGTGGCTCTAGAAGTAAATAAGCATCGCGTTAAGGTCCAATATGATAAGTCTATCCATCCGAGGAGGTTTAGTGAAGGTGATTTGGTCCTTTTGTGGGATCAAGCTAAAGAACCGTTGGGGGCGGGGAAGTTTAATCCCATGTGGCATGTTCCTTACATAGTTAAACATGTGTTAGAGAAGGGTGACTATGAGCTAGTGGATTATGAAGGGACGGCCTTGGTGGATCCTAGAAATGAGCTCTATCTTAAAAAATACTATGCATGATCTTCAGCTAGGGTTGATTATTGTATATTATTGTATATTTTTTTGCATAGTTAGGTTTTCTTATGGTGATCAGGTTTGTTTAGTAGCTTTCATTTCTTATGGAAGATGTCAATGGAGTCTTCCGCTTACATAGGATTTGCTGATGGTGCTAGCCACCACACTCAAAACTCAGCTTCTGCTGCTTGGGTGATTTATACTCCTATGGGTTAGATATTGTCTTTAGGAGGCGTATGTTTACGACCTTCTTCAAACAATGTTGTTGAATATAGTGTCATGATCGAGTTATTGCGGGATGCCATTTCACATGGTGCTGTCCCTTTTGAGGTACATCTTGATTCATAGTTAGTGGTTTCATAGCTTAATAGCTTGTATTGTATTAGGGATCTAACATTATTACAAAGATTCTTACGTGTGAGATTGCTAGAATGACAATTTGAGAACATAACATACATACATTTTTCAAGAATTTTTGATCAAGTTGCTGACTCATATGCTAACTATGTGTTATATTGGCATTTGTTTCATAGACCATAAGCATATCACAAACATACATTTTTACACACATGTAAATANGAAATGTGACGTCATAATACATAAGTGTCATAATACAAAAATGGGGCTTCCGAGCCAACAAAATATAATACACGCTAGTACAAATATGAAACAGTCTCGGGTCTCTAATCCCATGGAGGAGGAGGGGGGTTCTAATCGTGGTAGCACACCACAGCTCTAGCTAGTCGTCGGAATAACCGAACACATGCTCACGGTACACCAACCACCTGACATTGCATGGCCTCAGGAAAGTCTTCGACTTACGCGATGGGTACCCTCTGTGTCAAGCGTAGAAAGTTTGTGTGGATTCTTTGGAGCGTCCGCTCTGTATCCACACCCATGATGTCATCTCCTCTTCCCCTCCATCTATGACAAGGGAAACCATCAGGCCACCGTGTTCCAACATGTGCATACACATGACAGATTGTCACTATGTGTCATTGCACCAAAACATGTATTTTGAGTCCATATGTCAAAAACACAAAAAAAAAATTAAAAGAGGGTTTGGGATTCGTTACCTATGTCCCCATATGCCACTCCTGGTGGTAGAGGCATGTCCAGATCTCCCTGGAAATCTATTCCTGCATAGGGATAATCATCGATGGCAATAATTTGTCGCCACCACCATGGAAAGAATTCCGTTGGGTAGGGCTTAGCCACCCTACCTCCACCCAATCTATGCATAACATTTTTCCAACATCGTTGGGCCAGATCTCGAACTCCATGTGGAGGAATTTCCACTCTCTGTCTTAGCCCCAGTACACGCTCAAAGAACAATGTGCTCAGTATGCTGTCGAAACCAAAGTTTCTCACCTTGTCCATATTGTAGTCACTGAGCTACTGCTTCATGTTACTCAATAGAATAGTGCTCCATTCGTACACTGTGGGTCTCATACACTCCATCGCATAGAGCATAGGTTCAACACCTCTGGGCCCGCGAGAGCGTAGGTTCAACACCTCTCCTAGTCGGGATAATCTAGTAATAAAATATATGTCCTCTACCTCTATAGTGAGAGACATCCCGTTGATATGAAAAGACTCTAAGTTTGGATCCCAGTAGTCTACTAGTATCTATAGGAGTCTTGGTTTGGCCCTCAGGCTGCCAAGACACCAAAACTTATATAGACCGCATGCACGAAGAGCTTGTTGAGCCATTAAGTCACCTTGAATGGCCTCTTCTACATCTCCATGTTCCCTCTCTCTCCTTTCTAGAACCATCCTGCACATAGAAAATAATGTTTGGTCATTATATACCTTAAAAAACCTTGTGCATGGCCGCATACGCGACTGTTTGCAAAACAGCCGTGTATGTACATGGTTTTGGGAGGTTTTTTTGCGTATGGACAGCTCTATACATGGAAAAAAACCCGATATCCGTGTGGGACGAAATGACCATTTTAGACTAGAAAAAAAATTAAATTTGACTATGGAAATTCAAAAAATTTGAATGAAATAGAAAGAGGAGGACATGAGGAGTTACCTAGAAGAAACGGTGTCAAATTTCGCCGTACGAAGCTCCCGGAATTTGCGTTGGAAGTGTTGAGCTCCAATGGGTAAAACTTTCAAATGATTTGGAATTTTTGAATTTTTTAATATTTATAAAAAAAAAATTGAAATTTTTGAAATTCTCTACCCACTTTCTATAGTTTTGGACCGTTTCTGACCATTTTGGACCGTTTTGGACTAATTTGATGATGTAGGAGTCCATTTTGAACGTTTTTTTGACCGTGGTTTTTCCTCGTTCGTGCCGATTTCAGGTATTATGTCCAAACTGGCATATAGGTTAGGTTTCACATCCATTTGCATTTTGCATAACCTTATGACCATTTCATTATAACCTTAGGTACGAACCCATTCTATCTTGTCACAGAACCTTCTTGTTGCTTTTAGAAGTGACATGATGTGAATGGTAGAGCTTGACCATACATGGGTGCCCCAGTTAGCTCCTATTTTTCATTTGGTGCCCATGTCGACATTTTTTCCTTAGGGTGTGGGAGTCCTTTGTATAGTATCGCCATGACTTTGCGCAAGAGCTTCATACTCCTCTTGATCTTTTTGCTGTCCTTTTTCCCCACGAATCCCTTATGTCAAGTTGTAATTACATTATCATGAGTTTTACTTGCCTTATTTAGCCTTATGCCGGCTTCCCTGACTTTGATTATCAGCTATATAGCCCAAGCTTGTCTCATGTCTAGCCACTTAGAGCCATGTTACATATCCTTTGCAGCTTGATTCCCCATTTTTTACTCGGAGGGGACTTTCCCTCGAGTGTCGTTATCCTACACATGTGTCCTTACAATGAGGATAGGTATTTTCCACTACTTGGAACTAGTTTGTTTGCCCCTTGACACTCTTCTTCTCCTAGTATGTAACTATAAATCACTTTTATTCTTTTTCAATCTTTTCAAAATATTTGAAAAAGTCCAAAAATAAAATAAAAAAACCAAAAAGATGGATAGGAAGAGATGTTATCTTTGGAAGCAGTCAAGTCGTGTCACCTTTGAATAGAGCACTGTATATCACATTCATTGGTTGGGTTAATAGTTTGACTTTAGGAGCTGTACTCATTTCTTTGAGTTTATCTCCACTGACTGGTTAAGATTTTAGTCACTATGGAGCCTCTGTCGATGCCTCTTGTGTCGCAGAGATGTCCCAATTTTGTATATTGAGTCTATGCTTCCTACATTTAGTTACCATTCACCTTTATGCTCTTGTTCGTAGGAATTTGAAACCTGAGCCATACATTCCTCAGTTCTATGGACTTTGCATGTCATCCATTCCTGGTACTGATATTGGTTTGTGCACATTATGATCAAGTCCTTCACATTATACAGCTTTGTTGAGTACCTCATGTTGGATGATGATGGATGCATTAATTCCCTCCTTCCAACGGATTTCATTCCATCGACTTCAGATCATTTATTCTGGGATAGGAATCTAGAGTCGTTTTTGAGTGCCTTGAGACTTGCAATCATCAGTGGCAGGTTCTCTTGCCATCAACAGTTTTGGGAATACATCAATTTCCTCTGATCGATGGATCCTTTCAAGTGTTCAACCTCAACACATTTATTCACACTTGTTAGTTTGCACTCTACCACCTTGGTTCCCATTTTCATTATCGGTGGGTGATCTCGTGTATGTTAATAGTATACATCAATGACTGGTAATCAGACAATGGACTGCTATGTTTGACCTCGACACCTCTATTCACATAGTAGGACATGTACTCATAGCAGATTGTGTATAATACATTCCAGATTGGTGGCATTCCATATATGCTACCTCCTTGATCGTGCCAGTGTTCATGAGATTTCAGCTCTCGTGACTTGATTCCAGTGTATGTCAGATATCCTAAACCATTATGGAGATCTTGATCCATTATATATCTTCACCTTTCATGGAGATCAGGATCCTTTGTATATATTCATCATGAATATTATAATCTATCTATATTGTACATGGCGATGACCACACATGTCATATTTTGTATCATGCCTATTCATGGCCATTGTACTCTTATGTATCTGGGACTATGTTGAGGCCTAGAAATTCGCAGGCAACAACAACAAGGGATTCTCCCCAGTCAATTTTCCCAACTAGCCCATGACTATTTGGTATGGGGAATCTGTCCGGTTTGCAGTCCGGCTACCGTAGGTTAAGTAACAAAAATAAAGGGTTTTACCGATTGCGGCCCGGCCCACCGTGTATATTTTTGTATTTTTTAACTTTAAGTATGATGTGCAAGTGCCTATCTAACATGCAGATTGATAGAGAATACAAGGAGTGGTCACCATGTGATGCGCAGGTTCTTACCTCTCGTCTTAGACTCTCTTGCATCTAAATCACACACAATTGAAAACAGGACTAACTAAGCTATCCATGGGGAGCAAGATTATCAATCAATGAGTAATGTATTACTGCTCATATGTTAAGATAAATCACAGATAGTTGTTCTTAGAATCAAAACACATAAACATGAATAGAGATGTGCACAACAAGATAGCTCGTCGTCTGTTAAAACCTTCATTACTCAAAGTGGAAATTATCATAAAATAAACCAGAGAACATTCATCCAAGAACATAGGTTCAGAAAGTTAGAACGATCTCATAGTTAATGAAAAACATATGAAAATGAAATAGTTCCCCTTCAACATTGTTCATTTCACCACATTTGAACATTCCACTCAACACTTTCTCCAGCAGCCAAAATTTTAATTTTATTATTGCAAAATGAAATAGTTCCTCTTACAACAAGTATTTCACAAGTCTCACTTGGAAAAAGCCTCTTCTTCCCTCTAAATTTTGTATATTTATACCACAACCAGCTCCCCCAAAACCTTTGGGTTGCCCCCCAACTGTTTTAATCTCATAGTTTCGTCATTTTGTGAATGCTCATAATTCAACGTTACGTTTTAGATAAAGACTTTTTATAAAAAACGGGAATGGTTAGGTAACTGACGAACTTCCCAAGCCTGAGCCTTTGCTCTTTAATGATTATGCTCTACCATTCCTTGGTCCCTGCTCAGACCTTTATTATTTACTTTCCCTTAAGCAAGAAACATGTTTCCTTATGCTTTAGCATGCTTTGTCCTCCAGCTGCATCTTCTCCGCCGCAATAATCTTCAAATGGATCTGAGAAAATTTCCTATGTCAGTCTATTATCAAACGAAAACTCATCATTTATCCCAACTATTTTTAGTAAACATAAACCATAATACCAATAAATGAGTACCGAAAGAAAATAAAAACTGGGTCTAGGTTTTCACGTGAAAATCTCAATCTGATAAAATAAGGCACACTTGTCATTCATGAAAACAATTACAAGCTCATAACAACGGCGGGAAATGATCGAGAAACGGGCATATAAACACCCCATCGATGAATCGGAACACTTGGCATCAACTGATTAGTCCACTCTAGAGTCACAACAGTGGGAGACCCATGGTCTAGGGGTTCTGAAGCACAAACCAAAAATCAGTGTGATAACGTCGGAGGTCAGATCTACTGAAGCATCAGATGGTTAGTGCGCTAAAAAGCCGCAATGGAGGAAGTTAAATGGTCAAGAATTCTGTGGACTAGTGAACATTGGAGAAAAATAGAACAACACATCGGAGAAAGGAAAAGTAGTGTGGCGGACAGCTAGTCTAATCTGGAGCTGCAATGGTGGAACACAATCATCTCATGGTCTCTGAACAGAGTCAAAACCTTCCAAAAAAAGAATCACAATGCAAGATTTTTGAAACAATAAAAGCGCGATCGATGAAATATTTTAATCATCGACGCAATCTCTAATTGTCCTTCGAAAAAGTGGCAACTAAAATCTCATTTTAAACCTCAGCCAAACTTCGAAAATGATAAAACCACATGAAACCTACTAAGTTCTTCAGACCAAATCATTTGCAGACCCAAACAAATTCTGAAAAGCAAGTAAAAGCTGGCTTCAAACAATCCAAATGAGTAGCAGAGTAGAGACAAAACGGTCTTCCACAAAATCAACAAGGAGGGTCAAATTTTTTTAGAAATTTGGGAATCATTGCAGCTGCAACAATTGGCAGCTAACTAGTGAACCCAGATCTCTGAACAAACTTCTCCTTAAGGAAATAGACTGTTTAGCATCAAAACAAACATGTTGAACTCTTCTAGATGCCTAGATTCCCATAATAGCAAATATATGTACTTTTAATCATTGATGATAGTCCAATTTTAGGCCATGGAACCCAAAATATCCAAGTCAAGATAACTCTTTTGAGGCTAAGTAGGTGAATTTCAATTTACCTCTGTCTTTGGGTAGCTTCAAGCTTAGACACCACAGGATTCTAACACATGGTAAACATAAATATTCATTTGTTCCCCACTCCCATGCCATTTGACACTTTTGTGTGTTTATGGACTTTTGTCCTTTTGAGTCCTCCTCATGCCTTTCTTTCTGAATATTATTCAGGCTCTTCTATCCATAGTGTCCTTTTGTCTGAGAGATGCATTTAATTTTCATCTCACAGATGGAGAAGAACTTTTGGCAATCTGTACTCATATGATTCAGTACTTTTGTTTCGATAAATATTGCTTTCTTAGGATTTTTGACTCTTATTATCCCTTTAGATTTCAATTCTTGGTATGGGATCATTTAGGTATAATATACTATTTACCCTGCTCCCTTTCCATGGGTATTTTGCCATCACCCCCTAGGACATTTTTAGATGTGAAATGGATGGAGCCTCGAAATAGTATTCCAGACCTTTTGATTCAGAGTTATTTTCATGGATTACGCCAGACTTCAATGTGTTCATAGCCATTTAGGAAAACTACTTACTAGAAGAAATTCCATGAGATTCAAACAATAAGATACAGTCTAATACCCAAAAATCTCAATTTATCCAGGGCTCTGATGCATTCCATGCAACCAAAATTTTGCCTCTTTTATTGAAATCAAAAGAAAACTAAACTAAACAAAAACGGAATGGAACAAAATCAAAGCTGAAAAAACAAATCAATTTATTTAAGTACAAAACAAAAATAAAACAAAAATCAAGAAAAATAAGGTTTAAGAACTAAACCATTTACTGGTAAGTTCTCCTCCCATCACTGTAAATCTTGCAATTTATAGGTTGAGGGGCCAAGTTTTGCTGCAATCTGGAAAGGGCCTACCCATAACTGTTGAAACTTCATGTGCTTTCCCTTCTCGTCATGTGGGTGATCCCACTTAAGAACCAAATCTCCCACTTCAAATTCTTTTGTTCCAATTGTGTGCTTATCAAACCACCTCTTCACTACCTCCTGTTGTTGTTTAAAATGTTCTCTGGCTTTGGATCTGGATTCCTCCGCCTTCAAGAGATTATGGATTCTTATTTGCAAGACTTCATTATCTGAGCCTCTTGACTCCTGAGCTATTATGGAAGAGGGTAGCATAATATTGGGGGGCAGAATGGCCTCTTTTCCATAAACAAGGGTATACAGGGACACACCTAAGGAAGTCTTGGGGGTGACCCTATCAGCCCAAAGAGCATTTAGCAATGATGAATGCCAACTTCTCTAGTTTTCTATCACAATATTTTTTAAGATTCTTATCAGATTCTTGTTGGTAGATTCTGCCAAACCATTTCCTTGTGGATAAAAATTTGTGGAATAATGCAACTTAATTCCTTTTTCATGAGAAAATGCAGTTAATCTAATAGAGGAAAAATAAGTAGCATTATCGAAAACTAGAGACATTGGAACCCCAAACCTGGTCATAATATGATTTTGCAAGAAGTCCATGACCGCATCTTCATTCACTTTATGCAACAGAATGGCTTCGACCAATTGAGTAAATTAATTGGTTGTCGTCAGAATATACTTGTGTTGCAAGGACGAATTTGGATTTATTTCTCCAATGATATTCATTCCCCATTGCTCAAACAATTCTATTATCATCACAGGCTTTAATGGTCCTACTACTTTAGCTTGTCTTCCACCACATCTTTGGCAGATGTCGCACTTTCTGACATGGGCATGTGCATCCTTGAACAGTGTGGGCCAATAGTATCTAGTTTTGAGAATTTTATGGGCTATTGTATCTCTAGAAAAATTCCCTCTAGCAGGCCCATCATGTAACTCTATCGTGACCTTCCTCGCATCTTCTTTCTCTAAGCATCTAAGAAGAACTCCATCATAATTCTTCCTGAATAATATTCCTTCAACAATCTGATATGAGGTTGATTTAAGATGCAATGCTATTCTTTGCTTAGAATTCCAATGTTCCGGTAATAATCCCTCCTGAAGGTAATGCACAAGGTCCCGATACCAAGAGTCTGGAGCTGTGAAAAGAGGACATACATCCATCAAATGTAACTCAGCTTCATCTTCCCAGCTATCTTCTTCATTGTCTTTACTTTCAATCATTAGTTTGCACAATCCTTGCCCTTTAACTATGGAGGATGGCTTGAATTCTAGGTCATACTCTTGTAAAGTTGTTACTCAGTTGCCTCTTCTTTCTCCTAATTCCTTTTGTACGAAAAGAGACCTCACAGTTGGGTGTGGAACTATCACCTTTGTCTGGTTCTTAAGTATATACGGTCTGAATTGTTTTAGCGCTTTGAAGACTGCGTAAGCTTGTTTATACATATATGGGTAATTCAATTTGGCTTCCTGCAGGCCAGTGCTCATAAATGATATGGGGAACTCATCTCCCCCATCTTCCTTCTGGGTAAGCACCGCTGCTAGTGAATCGTCAGATGCGAAAGTGTACAAAATAAAATCTTTCTAAAAATCCGGACTTTTGAGGGAGGGAGTGTGCACAACAGATGTCTTTATTTCACTAAATGCATTCTTCTCTACATCATTCCACTTCAATTTTACACTTTGTTTTACCATTTGCTGCAAAGGTTTAACATTTTGAGCAAAATCCGGCACAAATCTTCGCACGAAATTTATTGTTTCCATAAATGATTACATGCCTTTTTTATTATGGGGTAAGGGAATTTGTTCGATAGCTTTGATCCTCTCTGCATCTATGGAGATCCCCCTCTTAGAAACCATGTGACCCAATAAATTACCTTCAGTAATAGAAAACACACACTTTTTGGGGTTTAATGAGATACCATATTTTCAACAGCGTTTGAAAATCTGTTTTAGATGGAATGTGTGTTCTTCCCTTTTCTTTGAGAATATTGTGATTTCATCAAGGTATACTTCAACACTACGGCCAATCAGCCCATGGAAAGATATGTCCATAGCCCTATGGAAAGTAGCTCCAGCGTTGATAAGTCCAAAGGGCATCCTTCTGTAAGCAAAAGTCCCCCATCTAGTCCTGAATGTAGTTTTAAGTCTATCTTCTTCAGCTACTAACACTTGATTGTAGCCAGAGAATCCATCTAATAAAGAAAATGACTCAGAACCTGAAACTATTTGCAATATCTGTTCCATGGATGGGATAGGATAATTGTCTTTATCTGAAGCGTGATTTAGGTTTTTGAAATCCACACATAGTCTAATCTCTCCAGATTTATTTCTTACTAGTATGAGATTTGAAACCCATTCTGAGTGTCTAACTTTGAATATAATTTTAGCATCCAACAACTTCTTTACTTCATTATGAATTAGAGGCTCTAGTTTTGGATGCATTTTCCTTAAAGGTCGTTGATAGGGCTTGACCCCAAATCTGATGGGGATAACATGCTGAATAATATTGGTGTCATATGTCTTCAAATATTCGTATGTCGAGGAAAAAACATCTTTGTAATGTTTGAACAGACTGAATAACTTATTTCTTTCACCTGGAGAGCAATACTTTCCCAAATTCACATATTTAGGCTCAATTTCAGTCCCTAAATTAATCAACTCGAACTGTAGAGACGAGCTATGAGTCTTCACATTTAATGGCCTTCTGAATTTATCATTTAGATCAAACATCCGCTCTAAAGTCCTGACTCCTTTAGGAATAAAATCATCAAATTTTAGCTTGGCTTAATTCTCCTCATCATCAATGATTTCCCCTTTGAAGGTCTTGTCATTTGTCAAACATTCTAGAATCTATTGATCATCATCAAAAACCCAAAAATTGGTAATCATATCTAGAACCGAAGGCCTGAAAAGCAATTCAATAGAACAGCAGTTATTAGAGGGCACAAGCCTCGCAGCTGAGGTGGCTAACAAGTCAGTTGCTGCATTTTTAAGTCTAGGAATCGATACAATATTAAATTCATGAAAACATTTAAGTAAATCCCATACTTCATTTTGATAATATTTTAAATGAGGGGAAATGCAATGTATTTGATTTCTAATCTGTTTTACAATTATTTCAGAGTCCCCATACACTTTCAAATTTTCTACCTTTAATTCAATTGATTTTCTTAGTCCCTGAACTAATACTTCATATTCGGCTGTTTTATTGGTGCATTCAAACTCTAACCTACATGAAAGAAAATGTTTATTTTTCTTAGGATCAATCAGGACACAGCCAACTCCTGACCCTTCCAAATTTTTAGGCCCGTCAAAGAAAAGAATCCAAAAATCGCCTATCACTACTGCACATGAATCAACATCTACATCTACAGCTAAGTTTGCTATTTTACAATCAATTTCATCAGCCTGTGAAAACCGAAGGAGATCAGGGTAAGTATCTAATGTATCATTGGTTTCTTCTGCTTGATAGTTTCCCGGTTCTAGCTCAATGAAGTAATTTCCCAAAACATAATTTACTCATTCATTTTTACCTTCGAACTGAGTGACATTGTCTTTCATGTGGGGCTCTCTTAAAACTTTAATCTGATTTGGGCTTCCTTTATAAGGTAGCCACAGATGTGACCAGTCCAAAGAAAAATATCCACTTAGCTTTGCCAACCAATCTCTGCTCAAAACAAGTCCATAAGCCTCAAGTATGTCTACTACAATATCAATGAATTGACATACCTTATCATTTTAAGATAAGCGAATGAGAACATCCTACATTTCCCCAATTACCTTCACATTTGATCTGTCCAACTGAATGACCTTCCAGGTAGATGGTTTAGGTTTTCCATTTATCTTTTTGCAGACCGACAGTGGCATAACATTTACTGATTCCCCTGAGTCTACTAGACAGTTGTGCACGTTGTGGTTGAAAATTTCAAAAGTAAGGAGAAAAGGTGGAGTCTTGCATTTAGGCTTACCTCCCACACTTGCTTCACCAATTTATTCTTCTTGGGGTTTATTATTAGTGGGAAGCTTCTCCTCTGATATTTCAAGTGCTTTCAATAACTTTTCTTTCTGCTGCGGCACATTACACATCTCAAATAACGATTTGCCTTTACCTTTTGTATATCCTCCACGATGTCATAATCCATCTTATGTTCTATGAGATTCGTTTTAACATTATTAATCTTCTCTTCAATGGGCTTGGTAGGCATGTTGATCTATTTCGGATTTTGACTGGTAATGGTAAATTCCGGAATTTTATTAGCTGAGGTGTTTTTTTGCAATTTCTTTACATTCTTTTGAAGTCTTTTAATCTTTGGGAGCATAAGACTATTTTCTTTAATCAACCCTTGGCTTCTCGTCGTCAAATTCATTTCCAAGATATCTTTATGTCTCAGATCCTTTTCTTCTTCGTTATCAAACAATGATACACAGTCCCATAAAACCATGGCATTATCCTCTTGTTTTTCTGTTAATTTGTTGTTATCTTTTCCCTCTTCATCATTATCCTCAGTTAATTTGGAATCCAACAGCTGATTCATCACCAATGTCAATGAATTTATCCATTGAGGACAATTCTTTTTAGAATGGGGTTGTTGGTGAAAAGTGCAAAATTTATCCATCCCTACCTCTGTCAAGTTCATCGATGCAAGACTGTGTGGAGGGGGTTGGGATTGATTGTTATCCTCCTTTTTCTTGTAATACGGATTATAAAACTTATGGGATTCCTTCTCCTTTTCCAAGTCTATTATTCTGTTAGAGAGATTTTGCATCATCTTTTCCATTCCTTCGAAATCATGTGATTGTTCCTCTTTAGGCTTAGTAAATAACAAAGCTTTCCTCCCAACATTTCTTTCTCCTGACTGCTCAGGATAATATTCGATGCTTTCCTTTTCAGCCTCTACTCTCTCTGCATCTTCATAAGTATCTACTACCATAGGTTTGGCTTTCATTTTGGCAAACATGGCAAAATCAGGCCCTAGAGCTGAAGTATAATACTCAATCAAAACCTTATCCAAGGGTTTGTTAGTTTCAGAAAAATTCTTAAGATAAGCTGCAAATCTTTGGTTAAAACTATGCACCTTCTCTTCTCTTTCTTTCTTTAAGGCGCACAGTCCTTTCATGAGAGCCACATGAGTTTTTTGGGTTGAATATTTACTTTTGAAAATCCTTTCAAAGGTATCCCAATCTAGGATAGAGTTTGCAGGAAAACCAAAATACCATGATGCTGCTGCTCCTTTAAGGGTATGTGGAAAAATTCTACAGACTACATCCTCATGTTCCCCAGCCCTTAATCCTTCTATTTCCAAGTAGAAACTTTGCAGATGGTCATATACTAAAATATTCTCATTTGGGTCAAACTTGGGTAGCATCTTCTCAAAAGCTTGAGGTAAGTCATGTAACGGAGGTGTTAAGTTCAGGGGTGATCTGGCTTTCCAAGCAGGTGGTGGATTTGGTGGGTTAAGTGGTTGATTTGCATTTACTCCTGCCATTAATCTGGGTGGAGAGTGAGGAGCTGAGAGAACAAGAGTACACACCGGAGAATAGTAAGGTCTGTTTGGGCCTACTTGATTCAAAGGCTGAACAACTTCCTGTAATGCTACTTCTACTAATTCTTCCAAATATCCAACCAACACTGAATCTTCCAATATGGGATGGTCTTTCTTCTTGTATTCTCTTCGGGGTAAATCAAGGATAGTGGGTAATCCTCCAATACTCTTTACATAGGCCCACGTGTGTCTTCTCATATCATTAACTACTTGGTTGTCCACAAAAAACAAATGTTCTCTTTTCTCTTCAATATTCGGATCAGGAAATAAGCTGCTTTCAAAACTATCACTGGTGGAGTAACTTCGAGGAAATGGATTTCCCCGGCTAGCCATGCACTAGTGGCCCTCCTTCTAGCACCAGAAACTGTTGAGGCCTAGAAATTCATAGGCAACAACAGTAAGGGATTCTCCCCATTCAGCGTTCCCAACTAGCCCGTGACTGTTTGGTATGGGGAATCCATCCAGTTTGCGGTCCAGCTACCATAGGTCAAGTAACAAAAATAAAGGGTTTTACCAGTTGTGGCCCAGACCACCATGTATATTTTTGTATTTTTTAACTTTAAGTATGATGTGCAAGTGCCTATATAACATGCAGATTGATAGAGAATACAAGGAGTGGTCATAATGTGATGTGCAAGTTCTTACCTCTCATCTTAGTCTCTCTTGCATCTAAATCACACACAATTGAAAACAAGACTAACTATGCTATCCCTAGGGAGCAATATTATCAATAAATGAGTAATATATTACTGCTCATATGTTAAGATAAATCACAGATAGTTGTTCTTACAATCAAAACACATAAACATGAATAGACATGTGCACAACAAGATAGCTCATCGTCTATTAAAACATTCATTACTCATAGTGGAAATTATCATAAAATAGACCAGAGAACATTCATCCAAGAACATAGGTTCAGAAATATAGAATGATCTCACAGTTAATGAAAAACAACTGAAAATGAAATAGTTCCCCTTCAACATTGTTCATTTCACCACATTTGAACATTCCACATAGCACTTTCTCCAGCATGCAAAATTGTAATTTTATTATTGCAAAACGAAATAGTTTCTCTTACAACAAATATTTCACAAGTATCACTAGGAAAAATCCTCTTCTTCCCTCTAAATTTCGTATATTTATACCAGAACCAACTCCCCCAAAACCTTTGGGTTGCCCCCCAACCGTTTTAATCTCATAGTTTTGTCATTTTGCGAATGCTCATAATTCAACGTTACGTTTCAGATAAAGACTTTTATAAAAAATGGGAATGGCTAGGTAACTGACGAACTGCCCGAGCCTAAGCCTTTTCTCTTTAATGATTACGCTCTACCATTCCTTGGTCCCTCCTCGGACTTTTATTATTTACTTTCCCTTGAGCAAGAAACCTGTTGCCTTATGCTTTAGCATGCTTTGTCCTCCAGTTGCATCTTCTCCGCCGCAATAATCTTCAAATGGATCTGAGAAAATTTCCTATGTCAGTTTGCGATCAAACGAAAACTCATCATTTATCCCAACTATTTTCAGTAAACATAAACCATAATATCAATAAATGAGTACCGAAAGAAAAGAAAAACCGGGTCTGGGTTTTCATGTGAAAATATCAAACTGATAAAACAAGGCTCACCCGTCATTCATGAAAAAAATTACAAGCTCATAACAACAGTGGGAAATGATCAAGAAATAGGCATATAAACACCCCATCAGCGAATCGAAACACTTGGCATCGGTCGGTTAGTCCACTCTGGAGCCGCAACGGCGGGAGACCCATGGTCTAGGGATTCCGAAGCACAAACCAAAAATCAACGCGATAACGTCGAAGGTTAGATCTACTGAAGCATCGGATGGTTACTGCGCTACAAAGCCGCAACAGCGGAAGTTAAACAATCAAGAATTCCATGGACTAGTGAACATCAGAGAAAAATAGAACAACACATTGACGAAAGGAAAAGCAGTGTGGCAGACGGTTAGTCTAATCTGGAGCCGCAACGAAGGAACACATTCAGCTCATGGCCTCCGAACAGAGTCAAAAACTTCCAAAAAAAGCATCGCAATGCAATATTTTTGAAACAATAAAAGCATGATCGGTGAAATATTTTAATCATTGGCGCAATCTCTATTTGTCCTCCGAAAAAGCGCCAACTAAAATCTCATTTTAAACCTCGGCCAAACTTCGACAATGATAAAACAACATGAAACCTGCTAAGTTCATCAAACCAAAGCATTTGCAAACCCAAACAAATTCTGAAAAGCAAGTAAAAGCTGGCCTCAAACAATCCAAACGAGTAGTAGAGTAGAGACAAAACCGTCTTCCACAAAATCAACAAGGAGGGTCCAAAATTTTTAGAAATTTCGGAATCGTTGTAGCTGCAACAGACTGCTATATCTACTTGCAGTTATGTGCAGATTTTGATTATTGTATTATATTGTTGGACAGCTGGTTCTTCCACCTGGTTCTTCATCACTCCACTTCTGGGATGGACTTATAATGTATTTCAGCCGTCATATCACCCCTCTAACCTCACACACTAGGGGGCATCTGTTACAGCTGCTTTTACCACACATGGTGGATCACACCTTTATGGCCTTCCCTATCCCTCTATAGACTCTTTGGACCCCATGGACCATTTTTGTACCTTTTATGTTTCCAATATCATCCCTAAAAACATGCATTATTTGTTATACGCAACTTTTAAACCTATTCTTATGTATATACGAGGATATGACCCTCAAACCCGTGTACATCAGGATGTGTGCAAAAGGCCAAATATGTTTGGAGTTTTTCTTGATGTAGATCTGAGTCACTTGTCTCTTGGAATTCCATATGCCTTGGGATCACTCGGATTTGACCTTCCATTACCCCATTGAAGCACTATATAAGGAACCCTTTGGATACATTGAAAGGAGAGAAATTGAAGATCAAGAAAACTATAGTCCATTGTTGCCGGAGCTTATACTTGAGTCTGCATCCCTTTGTCCCTTGGAGCACTTTGTGTTCTTCCCAAGATTTCCTTTGCTTGTGAGCTTGCTATCGAGAGATGGAGGATTGAAGTGGTGGAGGCCCAGGTGGAGGACTCAGTTTCTCCGGTTTGCAGACGTGCCGACAGAGGTTGTCACTTTTGTAATCTCTGATTTATATTAATAGAAATATCTTTTCCTATCCAATAATGTGTATTTTAATGAGTATTGAATCCATGGATTCTTTTAAATTCTTATATGTTATTGATTATATATGCTAGAGTCGGTCTAACACCATTATATAGCATGCTTGTCTTGTTTGTTGAATGTTGAGAGAGAAAATTGCTAGTACAAGCAAGAGTGGAAAAGCTCAATGGGGATCTACATCAACCATCCGGAATAAGGTATGCTTCAAGATCATTTAGTGTTAGATGTTTGGTTTCTCTTGAATATGGGAAAGGATTGATTTCTGCGGTTACTCTGTCTGTTGTGGTACCCCAAGCCATAGGAATTTTTCTCTGTAACATACGCGATGTCGAACTAATGGACATACCAAAGATGATTTCCTGGCCTACATGAAATACATCTCCTTCGGTGTGCTGAACCCATTGAGTACCCAAGCGATTCCTTGGTGTAACATATGCCAGACAAGGGGACACCCCGATGTATATTTCATGTTCCTACACAAGACAGTATGTACCCCAGCTAGTTTGTATTGTAAATTTTGTAGCTATATAGGACATGATGAAAAAATTGTAGGACCTACCAACTTCTGAGAGAGAAAATGGTAGATGCATATCTAATGAAGACTGAGGAGAAAATAAATATTGAACAACCACAAGCACAGTTCCAGGTTGCACCTCAGTTTCATCCTACATAGCAATTTCAGGATGCACCTCAGTTTAATCCTATGCAACAGTTTCAGATGGCATCGCAGTTTCAAAATGCAGCCCCGTATAACCCATATCAATAGCAGTATCAGCAACCACAATACCTGCCGCAACCACTACAACACCTACCACAACCACCACAACCTCAGTTGAGGGGGGTGGAAATTACAGGGGCTAAGGAGAAGGAGGATTTTCCCAAGGAAGAGGGCCAATGGTATGCTACAATTGTGGAGTGCAAGGCCACTTTGCTAGGGACTTCCCTGAACTTGCGAAGACTTGCTCATATTGTGAACAAGAGCACAATGTGGAGCAATGTCAGCAAATTATCGCTAGATGAAAAGCCCGGACGGTTGGAGTAGCTAACCCATCACGAAATCCTACGTTGAATGATAATGCCAACATACAAATTATAGTCACAGAACCATGAGAACCAAGTGTAGCTGTGATAATAAGGGGAGGTGCTACAACGGGTGTGGATCAAGCTACATAGACAGATCCTATGGTGCAAGCACAACCACAGGTACAGCCCTCTGCGTAAAAGAAAGCACCCCTTGATGTTCAAAAGCAGAAGGGCATATTCATGGATGTATGCCTAGAGTTCGTAGGAATGGAGTAGCCATCCACCTCAAGCCAAGTGAAAGATATGCCTGAGAGATTCCAGAAGATATTCGAACAATAGACTGCAAGCAAGAGTGTAGATAAGGTTAGTAAGCTCAAACCATTCATGTCAAGTTGTTTGGCACTAATCTAGGACAAGGATGTACTTGCAGAGTTGGAAGCGCTTATAGAAATGCTTTCGAAGGAAGACTAGTCATTAAATAAGGTTAATTATGTTAAGAAAAAGTTCAAAACGGGACGCAAACTCAGGATGCCCACGCAAATTGGTGATTATGACATGGACTATGTCATCCTCGACCTTGGATCTGATGTTAACATTTTAATGCGCCAGACATGGGAAATAATGGGTAAGCCACCCCTAGAATGGTCCGCAGGAAAAGGTCCTACCCATTGGTAGATTGAGTAAGGTACAAGTGGATATTGAAGGATTGCGCACTTTTGTGGACTTCGAGGTCATCAATATAGTATATGATAATAACGCATATCTTGCACTGCTGAGGATTGATTTGGCGATGGGAAATCAAACCATTATAAAATTCAAAAGAAGGATCCTATCGTTTGAAAATGATGAGATGAGGTTATTTGCACCCCTCGATCCATTGGAAGGATAGAGATATGTTGAACCGATGTTCAATGAAGGATAAGGTGATCACCTTGATTACATCTATAATGTCACTACCCTTAAGGAGGATTACATTAATCCTACTGCGGATGGTAACCTAAGATGGAGATGCACGAGTTCATGTACATCAGACTGAGGAGAGGCACTTGAGAACTAGCATAACCGATTATATGAAGTATCTATGAGGAGATGTGCCAGGATAACTAAGTCTATCCGACGACTGGGAACTTAGTCAGGATCGATGCCTACATACGAAGGACTTCCTAACTTGGCAACGTTCTTGACTGAGTTTGAAGAATTAGTAACAGAGTCGCAGTGACTATCTATGTTGGAATTTGAGCTAAAAGCTACACCCACGCAATGGTGTGGTACACACAAAAGCTCGATAACTGAATGTGTTGCAGTGTAGATGGCTACTGGAAGTAAGGTTCAAAGATGAGGTCACAACTGTGACACAAAGGTATACAGGACCTATTCCCAAATAAATTCAAGGAAATGAAGGGGATAGTAGGATATTTGGGTGAAATGAAAATTCTACTCAAACCCAATGTAAGACAGGTAAAACAGCACCTGTACAAACTAAATCTGCGCTATAAAGAAAAAGTGAAAGAAGAACTGGATCGCATGATGGAAAGAGGAATCATTGAACCTATTGAAGAGTTGGAGTGGATAATCCCTATAGTGATTCAGGACAAGAAGGCGATAGGCGAGATCAAGATCTGTGTCGACCTTAGGAAGCTAAATAATTCCTTCTTACATGATCCATTCCCAACACCATTTACAGATGAAGTCTTGGAGAGTGGCAATGGACAAGAAATGTACTCATTCATAGATGGATTCTTGGGCTACCATAAAGTTAAAATTTTGCAAGAGGACCACCACAAGACAACCTTTGTAACAGAATGGGGATGCCACCAATACACGGTAATGCCCTTTGGCCTTAAAAAAGCCCCTGCTACTTTCTCTAGAATAGTAGTTTCTGCTTTTAAAGATTTCATTCATAGGTTTCTTGAAGTATATTTTGATTATTGGACGATCTTTGGTCTAGTGAGAGACCATATTAATAATTTTCACATGATGCTGGAAAGGTGTCACCAGTATCAAATTGCACTAAATTTGAGAAAATGCATATTTTGAGCACCGTTTGGTGTACTGCTGGGCCATGTAGTATGCCACGATGGGATTCTGGTTGATCCCGCAAAAGTGGAAATTATTCTGGACCTACCACCGCCCACATCGGTCATGCAACTCAAATCCACATTGGGACATACTGGATATTATCGAAAATTCATAAGAGTGTACACGCAGATAACTTCCCCAATGGAGAAGCTGCTGAAGAAGGACGACAAATTTGAGTGGAACAAAGACTGTCAAGGAAGTCTGGATAAGCTGAAGCATAAAATGGCCACTTCACCAATATTAATATTCCTAGACTGAAAGAAGGAGTTCCATGTACATGTTGATGCATCATCAATTGTGCTTGTTATAGTATTAACCCAACTAGGTGAGGGCGCAATTGACCACCAAATTTCATTTGCATGCAGAAAACTATCAGCAACAAAGAAAAACTATACCACAACTGAAAGACAAGGGCTTGCAATGGTCTATGCACTACAAAAGTTCAGACATTATCTATTGGATGGACACTTCAAAATGTTCATTGATCATTCTGCACTGAAGTACCTGATCAATAAGCTAGTGTTGGGGGGGAAGATCTGCTGGTGGCTCCTCCTATTTCAAGAATTTGACTTTGAAGTCATTATAAATCCAGGCCGATTGAATGTTGGTCCAGACCACTTGTCACGCATTGAAAGTGGTGAGGAACCAAATAGCTTAGAGGATAATTTGCCTGATGCGCAACTGTTTTCTATCGACGTTGTCGATAAATAATTTTATGTTATTATACACTTATTGAATACAGGATATGTGCCTGAAGATTATATGACATGGAAAAAGAAATAAATAGTTGTCAAGGCTGCAGACTACACGCTAATCGTGAGACAACTGTATAAGTTGGGACCAGATGAAATACTGTGCAGATGTGTCTCTGATCATGAAAGGAAATGGGTAATCGTTGAAGCGCATGCGGGTCTCTCCAGAGGATGCTACACCAGGAAGGAAACAGTGCACACGTTTTTGCAAGTTGGAATCTGGTGGCCAACTGTACATATGGATACAAGGAAATATTGTCGTGACTCGGATAAATGTTAAAGAATAGGGAAACCATCACGACATGATGAAATGCCACTTGTACCACAAATTACACTGCAGGACTTTGATAAATGGGCAGTGGATTTTGTTTTCCCTATTAGTCCACCAGAAAAACGGATTGGTGCATGCTATATTATAACTGCTACAGATTACTTGACAAGATGGGTGGAAGCAGCACCCGTGAAAGATTGCACCACAGTAACTACAGCAAAGTTTCTTTTTGAAAATATAGTAACAAGGTTTGGTTTCCTGAAGATCCTTATCAGCAACCAAGGTATGCATTTTTGTAAATAAACTAATTGTTGAATTGACTAAAGAATTCCAAATCCAACACAAGAAGAAAAAACCCTACCACCTCAAGAAAATGGAACTGTTGAGGCCTTCAACAAGATACTGGAGAATTCCTTGACCAAGGACTGTAATGTGTGAAGAGATGAATGGGACCAGAAAGTCTCAGCAGTATTATCAGCTTACAGAACAACATGCAAACGACTAACTGGATACACTCCTTTCCATTTAGTCTATGGAAAAGAAGCAGTTGCACCCATGGAGTACATTGTGCTGAGCCTACGAATTGTTGCGCTAACAGAAATGACAGATACCGATGCCATAGAAGAAAGACTTGCGTAGATGATTCAAATGGAGGAATAATTCTTCATTGTGGGCTTCCATCAAAACATGGAAAAATAGTGGTAGAAAGCGTGGCATGACCGCCACATTAGAAAAAAAATAGTTCAAGGTCAGCAGACTTGTTCTGATGTATGACAGCAAGTTCTTCAAGCACCCAGGTAAGCTCAAAACACACTAGCTATGCCCATATGTGGTTGCACACATTACTGAAGAAGGAGCAGTAAAACTACTTAAGCTGGATGGAACATTGGTTGCGGGTATGATCAACGGAGGTCAATTAAAACCATACTGCGATGACTACGGTGTAGTTCCATAATTCTAAGGTGTGCAACATAAATAAAATGTTATGAAGGGAGGAAAGCAAAGAGAGAAGTATCTCCAATGCAACCTGGAGCGAAAAAAGGAAGTTGCGCTGTAGAATGGTGCACTGTAAACCCACCAACAAACCGGCTAAGAGACAAATGGTGGGTAGTGGAAGGAAGATAGTTGGAAGACACCTACGGACCGTTAAATGCATGAGGATTCAAAAAAAATATTTGGCGCTTGTGATAGCTCAGTAGCATTAATTTGGAAAGTCCAAGGAGAATGGCGAAGTGATTTTTGGTCCCATCCGCCGTATTAACCATAATTGACCTAACAAGTACATAAATGAACCTAAGTGTGCAAGTAAAGGAGATAAAGGGCAAGTCCATGTGCTCCATCAAATGGCCCATCATTGCATCTAGTCATATCCTAGATTCCCTATCTCCTATAAATATCAGTCGCCTCTATTGTGGTAACCTTTACATTGCCTTGCAGAGACAAGAAACCAAAGAGTTGAGCCAACTGAGCTAATAAATTCTAGAGTGAAATAGAACCCTACCTCAGAGCCGAATCCCATGATTGTTGAGCTATCTAATAACAGTGAAGACTTAGTTGTTTCACCAGCCTCACCCTACCCAAAATTAGAAGTTCCTTACGTCCCTAAACCGAGTTAGTCAACTAAGAATATGAAGAAGACGTAGCCTCGACCGAAGGCATATCTGAGGCCACCATGCCCGCCATCGGCAGGAGGCCAGTAGATGTAGGTACCTGTAACCTAGCCACTAGGACAACCAGTCGAAGCACAAGTTTATGCACCCAAAGGTCTATCAAGTGCAAACCTCCCCAATCCCTCTAGTCTCCCAACAAAGATACCCAAAGCCCACAGAGCCATCCCGGTTCCACCACCACTAGCGAAGGAAAATATGACCGATGAGGAAAAGAACTTTTTGCCCCCATATGTGTCACCTAGGGTCCCAGGTGCAGCAATAATGATAGTGGACGTGCAAGATGAATTGGAAGATCCCACCATTCCGAAAGGCAGCCCAAGGTCCCAAGATATAATCACCCCCAAACTTCAGGAATTGAAGTTTGAAGACTATGATACCAGGAAGAAAGAGGAGCTGGCAAGAAATTGATTCATGGTCATGGTGCCCAGTGTACCACCAAATACAGACATATTTTCTGCAATGGAG
Source organism: Pseudotsuga menziesii (assembly GCA_001517045.1). Classification (NCBI taxonomy): domain Eukaryota; kingdom Viridiplantae; phylum Streptophyta; class Pinopsida; order Pinales; family Pinaceae; genus Pseudotsuga; species Pseudotsuga menziesii. The sequence continues at coordinate 303,667 of LPNX011062945.1, forward strand.
TGAGCACGTGGATTGGAGCACTCATGCATCTTAAACTTGCTCCTTATGCCATATTTCGGTTGCACTGCCCCGGTCGCTATGTATGTCAAGCAACTTCTGGTATGCTTCTATGGAGGCTACCTGTTATCACGAATATTGCACCTTCTACAGATAGAAGTTGTTCCTCTAGTCTGAATGGTTCAGATCCAAAACAAATGAGTGAATGACAAAGGATGAAGGACCTTCCCTGAATGATGTAGACACCTGGAATACTGATTTGATCATGAACCTGTGTACCTGCAAACACATCAAACATACAAGCACATCAAAGCTACCATAAAATCATCTACATATCCATGCTAGTGACTAAGGAATCTAGCAACATATATATGTGAAATCAAAACAACAGATATGCGGGACGGAAATCATATTTGCATTAAGAATGAATGAAGAATCTTACAACCATTTCCTTAGTGTCGACAAGCTCCTCCACGAGACAAACACTCCATCCCCATAAGCTCCAACTTTTCTCTCTATGCTCTCCAATGATTTGGACTAAGTAGTCAATTCAACAGCATAACAATACCTCTATAGTTCTCCCCCCCAACTATGGATATGACCTTGTATTTATAAGGCTCAATGAATAGGGATAGTTGAGAGAATGGTGGGTGAGGTGGCTCCAAGATCCTATCAAGGGGGATCTCAAGCTCAAAATAACCCATAATGATAGGGATAAGGAAGGACAAAAAGCTCAATTTCTAGAAGCTTCAAGAAACTTGTCTTTTTCCCATTTTACCCGGGGTACCACTTTTGTTCCCTTATGACAGAGCGGTTTAGGTGAGAACCACTTTAAGAACAAAACCTATAGGCAGTGGCACCGCTTATCTATAACAGGATACAATCATTGCTGAACAAGGTACCGCTCATCATCCATAGGGTAAGCGCGATGCTAGGTTTTTTCAAGTAGAATTGACAAACAGAGCAAGTTTCCAATTCAAGTGTTGGGATTAAGGGAAAACATAGGGGTTAAGGATCTCATCACATGATCGTGACAGGATTTAGGTCTAACAAAATGCCCCCCAAAGCATGAGGCTTAGAGGGATACAATAAGCAAGAGCTTTAAGAGAACAAGTTGTCACTTCGAGGTGAAAATGTCAGCTCGATTGGAGAATGTCGTCAAGTAGGCATCTGTAGTACATCAATACTTTTGACTCATAAACAAATGTAACCAACTCATCCGTGCAGACCAATACAAGGAAGATCCATGAGAGGAATAAACAAGCATGGCTACTGTTACCACCTAAGTTGTACTTAGTGGTTTTTATCAAGTGAGCCCGGTGAACCGGACAGGGCTAACTTGTTTGGACTTCAAAAAGACCTTTGGAAGTACTTCTGGGAAGTGCTTGTTGTACTATATCACATGTTCATACCCCATGAGGGAATTGTAATAAATGTTCTAGCATGATAGTGTCTGTAAAAGACTCAGTCTCTTAGACTTTATTTGTCAATCCGATCAGCCTAGGGTGTTTTTCCCCTTGGTTATTATTGGTTGTTGAACAAACGACTGATAATTTCTGAGTTTTTCACTCCATACCTCCAAAGCTGGGGTGGTCGACTTGGCATTTAGGCCTATTGGGGTTATTAGATTCTATGTGTCAATGTATAAGCATGCTAGACATCATTTTTGAGTCATATGAACATGTCTAAGTCCCCCTAGGTGTTTTTCAATTTTTTAATTTTTCAGTTTTTTGAGTGTTTTTTATTAAATTTTAATTTTTCCAAAACTTAGGCTATTTTTTAATAGTTTAATTGGAAAATTTGATTTTGTAATAAAAGTGGGCCAAATAATC
>LPNX011062945.1:310760-333144 GCA_001517045.1 Pseudotsuga menziesii
CCTCTATGAGGAATTTTTCCCTATCTCTCTCCTCATCACGTTTTTGGCTCAACTGGATGATTTTTGGTGGATTCTTCAGTCAACAGGTTGAGGTGTCAGTCAGATCAGCCCCCCGATTGACAGTTGTACTCAGTGAGACTCAGATCTGGCTCAGCTAGACACTGATCAGGCATTGATGGACTCTCCATCAGTTGATTTCACTTGATTCCATGAGTAATTGTGCCCCCCCTGGGCTGGATGGCCTGCAAATTGTATATATCCAGGCACAGCCTCCTCTTCCAAAGAGTTAGAACTGGGATTGAGGTGCTGCTGCTATTGTATTGTTGTAATTCTTCATTTGAAATAAATAAAAGCTTTGGAGGAAATACGTTGTGGTGCCATTACATGTGTGGATGATTATTGCCATTGTTTTACTGAGGTAACCTGTATCTATGGTCATTTTTTGCTAATTTCTTGTAGATCTGTCGTTAAGATTGGTAATTAGCTTATTACAATCTTGATAGGAAAGGCGTTGTTCAATAAGTTTATTGACTGTCACTCTCCTTTGATGCATGTTTAGAGATCTATATTTATCATGTCCTATAAGCTTATATGCATGTTATCTGTAATCTCTTTGTATGTACTAATCGGATCTCACAAGTTTCTTGGCAAGTTCTTTGATTTCAGCTGAGTTGTAGGTTCATACTTTGGAGAGGATGTTGATATAGTTTGCTTCTTCATTCTCTTCAAAACATTTCAAAGGCATAGTCCCTCGGCATTCCACCTGAAAGCTCTACTGTGGATCTTCAAGGAAGCCAACACTCTTTCTCTCTCTTCCTCCTTTAAAAATTATTAAACTTTCCTCAAACTGGTTACTTTAAGGTTTCTTTTTAAATCTGATCTATCTCATAAATAAAAGCATACATATATCTAATTATCAATATCCCTTCAAATTCCTATATCTTAGTTTCATTGTGCACATAAAGTTCAAATTCAAGAGATCTAGCTAAATTGCCTTAGTTTCGCAAGTAGTTTATTGAAAATTCCATAGCTTGCTGTTAAGGTAGTTTCATTTGCTGTTCAATAATTTCAATATTCTGAAATATCAGTGCTTTTAATTGGCTGCATATACAGCAAGCCAATATCCCAAGGAAAGCTTGCTTTCCTTGGTTCCTTTTTCATCGGTTTAGCTAGTTTAATTTCATTAATTTTTGAGATAAAGTAGGCTGACCCAAAGGCACTCTTAACGTGCTTTGGGGAATTTTTTTATTGTAATTCACTCACTTTCATTTAGCAGGTCTGATAGAGAAGAAAGGAAGCTGCTGTCCAAAGTGGCTTTTGGAGCGCTCAAATCCCCCCAAGGGTCTCTCTTTTGTCACATAATTTGTAATTTTTTTATATAAACTGTAAGATCTTGGTTTCAGCCTATATAAGGACCAATAAAGCTCTATTTTTTTATTGCTTTGATGTTTTAACCGCTGTAATAAAATCATCCTTTGAATAGGCTCTTTCGAGCCCATTCCCCATCCCCCCTGGGGGGATTCGCGTCGGTGCCATTTTCGTCATTTTCTGCTTATTTTCTTTTACTAGAATTGATCTCATTTGCAGGGTAGTATATTTGATCTTGTTTTTAATTCCATATTCCATATCTTACTTTCAAAAGTAATCATAATACTTACCCCACGATTTCTCGAGTGACCCGAAAGGGGAAAGAGATTCGTGGTAAGATTAATCAGAAAACCATATTTGTGTAGTTGTGTTATTTTCTCATCTTTTGTTTATCAGCATTTTCAAATTAACCCCTCCTTGATTCCCTGATTGAGATCCACTTGGATCGAAAGAGGTTCTTGGAGGCTTTTCTTTTAAGCAAGAACACATCTTTTTAAACTTATTAAAATTTACAAGACTCCAGTGTGTATGCTCTGCACTTGGCTGCGGTTCATCCGATCAGTCAAGCTGTATCAAAAGCACTTGGGTGACTAGCATAATCAGGACTCACTTTCCCCAATTAACAAACTATCAGGTGAAAATCCAACACCTTGATCAAACCTTTACGGTGGCAAAATACCCAAAGGAAGCGAGAACCTACTGAAAAGTGACCTCGGGGCACCGATCTCTGTCACACCCTAACGGGTGTGTTATGAAAATAGCCCCAGAGACTCCATTTCAGCCCAAATATTCCGTGCGGGTAGCCGTATAGGTTTTGTTTTGGACATACTCCAAGTACTCTCGGGTATATCTGGAGTCCCCCCTTAGCCTAATTTAATCAATTCATACTTCAATTTTAACTTAAAACATACCAAGATGCAATCGCAAAACATTCACTCCGAGAACATGCAAGCACATTGATCATTTTGATTTGACTCCATTCTAAGGCACTGGTCATTTTTGCTTTATATATATATATTGTGTATCAGCTTTGTGTTTTCGTGTGTTTATCTTCGTATCTTGTCATCTTTAATTGTTTATAGTTAAAATCTTCAAACTCCTAAATAACTGATTCAAAGTTAACATCACCACACTAAGAAATCATCCTTAGTAACTTAATAGGGTCTACGCCCCTTGGCTTCATTAGGAGTTGAGCCTAAATGGAGGAGTCAAGAACAAGGTGACAGCCTTGACTCGAGACTTGCCCCCAAGGACACACCAAGTGGCTTGAATATTTTTGCCACGTGACCCAGGTGTGTGAAAAGGCGGCAACAGCTACTATAATACAATGTAGATCCATGTGATAGAGGACTCAAACTTGGACATAGCTACCAGACATACAACGTAGATCTATGTCATACAGACACAAAGTTGATCATAGCCATGACCATACAAATGTGGTTCCATGCTAGATGTACAAAACTCCATCACAGCCTAGGGAAAGCAATGAGCACTAAACAAATACCCAGGGTCTTCGTCTCGTCTTCCACAAAGTACGATTCTATCCATGTGATTACAATGATCTGAAGTTGAACATGGTAGAAACCACTTGATTACCAGCCAATGATGTGAACTGTTAACAAGTGCGAGGGAGATCACCATTGATGTCAATGATTCCCAAGGTACCCTAGTGCAATCTAGTGAGCGTGAATAGATGTCTTAATGTCGAACACCCAATCAATTCTATCGGTCATAGGTCAATGATGTGAACCTATGTCAAGAGTGAGAGAATCTGTCATTGAAGCATACAGATCTCAAGGTACTAAATTTTTTTTCTAAGACTATTTCCCGAATGATGAGCTGATGTCAATGGGAATAGTCTCGTTGAAGGAGGGCCATGATGAGTCGAACATCAACGACATGAAACTCATAACATATTTCTGGAATGAGGTGAATGAAGTAACCATAAGACTGACTCAAAAGTACTGACATAGAGACTGTTTTGACTGTAGAGGTAAAACTTCTTCAACTTCCCTTTGAAAATCAGGTGGCATGACAAAATACTTGGCAGCATGACTAGACTAGACAAACACACAGTGCGATGGTCGACAATGCATTCTCTTGAAAGACTCAAAGGAGTGACATGACTCATGAAAGTGGATCATCATGGAGATCAGTTGAATACCCAATTGACTGAAATGATATGTAGACAAGTGACATGTTCAAAGGTAACGACAAACTACTAACATTTATTTGCAAAATGATTCCCTTCCCATTTTCCCCATCATGGTTGACGAGTGCCTCTTTTCGGTTTTGCGAGTTCAAAGAGTGTAACAAACACTCGTTATAGCTCATCCAAAGACAAGTCCAAACTCATATGTTTTATGAACTTGAGAGAGGAGGGGTTCATTCCCAAAATAGGGTCTCTCAATGTTTAATTTAACGAGTACAATGAAAGAAAACTTGGTATTGTTCATGTTTAGAGAGTCTGAATGACCAAGAAAGAAGACAAAAGGGTAATTTTTCGTAAAATAGTTCACCTGAACCGAGAAAGTGATAACCTACCATCAGATGAATGACTCTTCAATTTCTTTAACGAGCGTGAAGAAGACAAGATCACTCGACTATCTTTTCACATTTTAAGGGTCTGAAAAGAGTTTAAAGGAGACTCCATTAGAATTTTTCTTGTTTGAATCTAGAGCATGAAAAAGTAATAAACTAAGCTCAAACCACTTTTCATGTTTTAACTAGAGCACGAAAAATGAAAAGTAAGCTCAACACCATCTTACTGTTTTTAACAAGCTTGGAGATCAGTTGAAAGAATGCTCAGGGATTGGTTTCATTTTTACACAAACTTGAAACCAATGGGTAAACTATGCTTGAAAACTCCCATTAACATGATATACAGAGGTTGGAATCTTTCCCCCAGCATGATTGCTAGTGAAGCTTACTCGTAGCATGGTTGCTAGCGTCTCGACATGCCCCCAAGCTTCGTTTCATTTGACGATTCTTATTCCATACCCAACCTGAAAACCTAGTTACTAATGTGAAAATGTTCACCAGGGAGGTAGGAAAAACGAGAATTGGGCAGGTGAAAATAAGGTTCAAGTTCTAACACTGAAGTGAAGACTCAACTCAAGGGAAGGGGATCAATTTCATTTTTACACAAGCTTGAAACAGAAGGTAACTATGCTTGGAACATGGTTTCATTTTTATGCAAGCTTGAAACCAATGGGTAAACTATGCTTGAGGAGATCCATTTCATTTTTTAACGAGCTTTACATAGAATGGGAACTTTGCTCAAAGGCATATGTTTCATTTTTTAACGATCTTGAAACAGAATGGGAACTATGCTCGCCACATGGTTTCATTTTTATGCAAGCTTGAAACCAAAAGGTAAACTATTCTTAAGGAGTGGTTTTATTTTTTAACGAGCTTAAAACCAAAAGTAAACTATGCTCTCAACAAGTTCTAAGCCAACATGATGTCTAGAGGTTGGTGGGTTCCCCCTTACATAAGAAGCCAGAAAATTAACTCCAGTATGAAGTCTAGAGGATGGAGCCATGCCCCCCATTTTACCTATGATGGGAAGAAGTTAATTAGAAGCCGAAAGTGCCACAAGAACATGCGAGACATTCAGGGAAGTCTGATGACTAGGATTCACATGATAATGAGGTTTAACAAAGGAAAACTGATCAACAGTCATAATCTTCCCATCATGTGGAAAATACATCACTCGAAACAGTGTGGACACTACATATTTCATAGCGTAAACATAATCGCATCCTAGGAGCAGATTGAAATCTAAAGGAGCTTGGACTACCATAACATCGATGCAGATAGTTTTTCCTTCCAAATTAATAGGCAAATGAGGAAGGATCCCTAAAGGCGCTATAGGTCTTCGATTAAAATCCAATATTTGATCGGTAGCTAGAACAAGTGGAGGAAAACCTATGGCTTTCCAAGAAGTAGAGGATAGAATGCTAACAGAATCCCCTTCGTCAATGATAGTGCGAAGTATACTCTTAGCGGCAACCCGCACAGCTATCTGGAAAGGAACACTCAAATCAAGACGATATTCTGTTAGGTTACTCTAGTCAAAGGAAATAACCTCACTACTCAGAGAGGTTTCTATTGAAAGAGACAAAAATTATTCTTGGATAGAACAATCAGAGCTAACTATGAAAACTTTAGCTGAATGGTTTTCACTCTCAATTGGAAGAGAGGGATCAAGTGGAGATGACGTCGACTTGACCACTTTAACTTCAACCTTCAAAGGAAAAGTGGGATCAATCACAGATGAATCAAGATTAACCACTCAGAATTCACTCTTGGAAGGGAGAGTGGGATTGAACACTTCAATTTCACTCTTCAACAGAAGAGTGGGATCAACCAAGGTTAGAACTGGATTGACCACTTTATCAACCAATGGGGGTTCAAGAGACAACTTACGATAACCTGTTGGAAGCCATTGGTGAGGAACAGTAAAATATTCCAACAAATTAGAAGCTTCATCCATGAGAGGACAAAGGTAAGTAAAGTGCATGTCCTTACAAAGCAAGCAAGGATTTCTAACTTTACCCTTTCGACTCTTAAGCAATGGGTCACTAGTTGAAGGAGTATCGTCAACATGATGATTAGAGGTTGATGACATAGACGATTTGGATCTTTTATACCACTCTTCTTGTACATGGAAGAGACCAGGGCACTCCTTAAGAAGGTGGTCCCCCTTGCAAAGATTACAAGGGAACTTGGGTTTTTCGATTGTTCTCTTAGAACGAGCACCAACAAGAGCAGATGGTTGTTGCTTTTTCTCTTTCTTATCCTTCTTTGTCTTACCCTTCCCTTTCTTCTTCTTTTTATCCACATGACTACTAACCATAGAGCTTTGGTCAAGCGAAGAAGAAGAAAGGGGTGATGTTAGTTTTTCAACATTTAAGCTAGCATTATGATAAGATCTTTTCACTGAGAGAATAACAAGCACATCAATCACATAAGCACATCACAAGAGACAAGAGACACAAATATTTTAGGAGGGGAAACCATAAATGGAGAAAACCCCTCAACTTCCTCTAAGATAGTATCACCACAAGATGTGATCCCAAAATAGTAACATGACCTCCCAACACAATAGAAGCCTTCTGTCTTCTGTCAAGCCAAAGTATTTCCTTCTCCAAAGGTGCGCCACAATTGAGAGAGCAAGTGATGTAATTCACAAGTGATAAATAGAGAGACTCTCACTCTCTATTTATATTCTTCCGTTGACTTGAAGTGCACTCAACCATGTAGGCTTAACTTATAATTAATTACTTGAGCCTACACCTTAATTAGTGTATAATAACCCAAGTGCCCTGAAACTTTGGGGACTTACCTAATGACTTGACAAGACTTGTTTACATTAATAATCCTCCCAATCGGAACATCGGGGTAATACAATATGACTCAAATACATAATAGAAACATCCCAGAATAAACATCGGGTTACAATATATAAAATACATATAAGAATACATTCTGAAGTTACATATACATCAACACTCCCTCTTAACTAGGAAGGTATTCTTTCGACACAATTTTCAGCACTGGTCTTCTTCTCTGCATCAACTGGATCATCTTCGTCTTTGAGTCATCTTCGTCTTCAAGTCATCTTCGTATTCAAGTCATCTAGATCTGGATCATCTCTCGATCTGGATCATCATAAAATTGCATCACTGGATCTAGATCATCACTCGATCTGGATCATCTCTCGATCTGGATCATCACTGCTGGATCTGGATCATCACTCGATCTGGATCTCTCGGAGTCATCATAACTGGATCTGGATCATCTCTCGATCTGGATCATCACTGCTGGATCTGGATCATCACTCGATCTGGATCTCTCGGAGTCATCATAACTGGATCTGGATCATAGCTCGATCTGGATCTCCATTGGTCATCATCATGTGTATACTATCTCGTCATCAGAAGTTCTACAGAGCCAGCCCTTTTTCATGCTGGATGTACCATCTACTCAGAGCTAGTCCTTTTTCATACTAGATGAGTCTTCACAGAGCCAGCCCTTTTTCATGCTGGATGTGGCATCCACATAGAGCTAGTCCTTTTTCATACTAGATGTGTCTTCCCAGAGCTAGTCATTTTTCATACTAGATGAGGCATCACAGAGCTGGTCCTTTTTCATACCAGATGTGGCATCCACACAGAGATAGTCCTTTTTCATACTAGATGTGTCTTCTCAGAGCTAGTCCTTTTTCATACTAGATGAGGCATCATAAGGCTAGTCCTTTTTCATACCAGATGTGGCATCTAGACCATGGAAGGAACCTAATCCTCTCACCATGTCACTGCCCTTACATCCGACCATGGAAGGAACCTAATCCTCTCACCATGTCACTGCCCTTACATCCGACCATGGAAGGAACCTAATCCTCTCACCATGTCGGAATGGCACAATCCCATCCAATGATGGAAGACTCTCACCCACAATGAAGAGAGATTTCTTTACTTATATCTGACATGGAAGGAACTAAATCCTTTAGCCATGAACAGAATGGCTCTGCCCTTACATCTGACCTGCTCGTCAGAATGGCACAATCCCACCCAATGATGGAAGACTCTCAACTCCAATGAGGAGAGATTTCTGCACTTACATCTGCCATGGAAGGAACTAAATCCTTTAGCCATGAACAGAATGGATCTGCCCTTACATCTGACCTGCTAGTCATAATGGCACAATCCCACCCAATGATGGAAGACTCTCAACTCCAATGAGGAGATATTTCTGCACTTACATCTGCCATGGAAGGAACTAAATCCTTTAGCCATGAACAGAATGGCATTGCCCTTACATCTGACCTGCTCGTCAGAATGGCACAATCCCATCTAGGCAGGAGCCACCTCCGCCACAATGATGGAAGACTCTCACCCACAATGAGGAGAGATTTCTACACTTACATCTGCCATGGAAGGAACTAAATCCTTTAGCCATGAACAGAATGGCATTGCCCTTACATCTGACCTGCTCGTCAGAATGGCACAATCCCACCTAATGATGGAAGACTCTCAACCACAATGAAGAGAGATTTTTGCACTTACATCTGACATGGAAGGAACTAAATCCTTTAGCCATGAACAGAATGGCATTGCCCTTACATCTGACCTGCTCGTCAGAATGGCTTTGGATCTCTAGCACTCATATCTGACATGGAAGGAACTAAATCCTCTCACCATGACAGAATGGCTCAGCCCTTACATCTAACCTCCTCATCAGAATGGCTTTGGGACACATCACTATCTCTGGGAGGAAGCCTCGATCTGGAGAACACCAAGTCTCTCTCTGAAGTACTCGAACTTCAGCCTCGCCAATGGCTTTGTCAATACATCAGCTATCTGTTCCTCCGTTGCAACATACAGGAGCTTCACAGCTCCTCTCTGCACCATATCCCTGATATAGTGATACTTGATCTCGATATGCTTCGACTTGTCATGGAACACTGGATTCTATGAAAACTTCACACAACTCTGGTTGTCACAATGTATACAAGTAGCATCCAACTGGAGATCAAATATATCAGACAATAGCTTCCGCAACCATACTGCCTCACAACTAGCTGAACAAGTTGCGACATACTCTGCTTCAGCTGTACTCATTGCCACACAGGATTGCTTCCTGCTAAACCAAGAGATCACACCTGATCCCATACTGAAGCAACATCCTAAAGTACTCTTCTTGTCGATGGCACTTCCTTCCCAATCTGAATCAACATAACCCTCTAGGTTAATCTTTTGATTCACATCGTACTTGAGCCCATAATAAATTGTACCCCTGCATGCTTTGCAACCATCAGGTGAACATGTCTCAATGTGTTCACAACAAAGCAAATATTTGGTCTCAGGTACATCAAGGACCCAATCATCTGACGATACATTGTAGTATCAACCATCTTTGAAGAAGCATCACTCAATAGCTTCAGGTTCGATTCCATAGGTGTGGCCATGCAGTCCATCATCCTGAACCTCTTCAAGATCTCTACTACATAATTCCCTTATCCAAGGAATATTCCATCTGTACTCTGCCACACCTCCATACCTAGAACAATAGTGCATCGACACATAATAGGAGCATCACTGGTCTTCCTCCTTCAACCTTGGAGCAAAGGTTGGAATCCACTTTACTCTCAGTAAAGCCTAGAGTCATCAGTAATATGCTCATCCTGTTGTACCATGTCGAACCTCAAGATATTCTGTATTCACTCCCTCTGAAGCGGAGCATCATACTCCCTCTGTCTTCTGTGCTCTATGCACTGAAAACATTATGTACCGGAGTGACAAGTAGCTTCCTATGCTACTAGTATTCTATGCATCCGTCTAGTGTATAGAATTTCATCTTCAACCTTTTAGCCAAGTTTAAGATCTTCATCAATCTCATCATGTATTTGTTTCAACTCTTACTGGATGCAAATGTCTCTTCGTATTCTAGGCCTTCCTTTCGTGAGAAGCCTTATTCTATGAATCTTGCTTTGTATCCCACCATGTTTCCATCTACTGCATGATGGAACTATGAACTTCTCTTCAGGTCTCAATACTGTGCCCTGACATCATTCTTCTTGAAATGGAAGGTTCTGCATCAATGATGTCACTGCATTCATCATATTATTCTTTGTCTTGAAACTGTCGTCACTTGTTCTTCAGAACAATTCTTCATTCTTCTTTGCTTGTAAGCGATTATGTATGCGATCTTTCCTACAAGTCAAATGCATTTGCATGGTCAGAAACATTTCATAAGGAAAATTCATATTGGCAAATTCTTATGCATAAATATATGATCATGCAACTACTTTATCCAATACAACATTCATCCATATCTCACTGAAACTTTCTAGATGCCTTCCATCTCTACCAGGACAACATTGAGATTGTGCACTAATACAATATGTCAGCAAAGAGGTTTCATTCTAGATAAGTAGCAATGGAGAATTTGTATAGCACCATGAGCTACTTACCCATCACATGCATATTAGTAGTATGCTGTCATTAATGCAAACATCCTATCATGCATAATACAACAACTGAATATAAACAAATGCATAACAAAATAATATAATGAAATGACAATTGAATACTTATCTTTATTTGTTTCGAGGGTATACTCCTTGAGCCTTCAGCTTCATCGTCTTCTTCATTCATAGTCGCATCGTTTCTTATCCAAATGCTGAGGTGGATAAGAAGTTCTTCAAGAGTTGAGTTCTTCATATTCCTCATTTCTTGAGGGATCTTCTTTTCTTGATCTTCAACTGCTCCCATCTTCTCTTCTCTTCTTATGATTCAAGCTTCTTCTTCTTCCCAAAAATTGCTGAAAGTAATCACTTCCTTCTGGAACACATTCCTTGAATGAATGAATTCCACGATCCTGGGAGGCCATTGCAGGTGGCCATCATCACTTCCGCATTCTTCACTTTTTATTTTACCTCTTCAAGTTGTTCTTTGATTTGAGAGACTCTTATGACTGCATGGTCTCTGCATTCTGGATCTTCACATTCTTCAACTGTTTTCTTTAGGTCATATTCTGACTTTGTTCTTCCCTTCAAATAGCTTGAAATTCAGGAAGACCTTCAACAGCATTGCTTGCAATAGGTAGTGCTCTGTAATGCACATGTGCAAGCCTTCTATGCCAAAGCTCATTTGGATCTACATGGATCAAGGCTTGTTCTGGATGGCCCTTCAATTCATACAATCCTCCTTCTTGTTCTCCAATCACTACTGCATCATCGATAGTCTTTCCTTTTGGCCACATGATGATTTGACCATCTATGAATGCAACCTGCATTCCAGAGTCTAGATTGTATGAAGATTCCTCACTACCTTTTATTGGATATTGGTAGTCATCTACAAGTTTCACCTTGTGAGGTGATTCATGTTCTGATAGTCTTACAAAGGATTCCTTGAATCCCATCATATGTTTGGAAGCCCCACTGTCTATAAGCCAATCATCACTTCCATGAGTAATGTTACCTATGAGAGCTGATATTAGAACATATTCATTCTTGCTTGAAGAATATTCTCTTTCATATCTGGATCTCTTTCTAGATGGTTCATCATCCTCTGCAGCATGAGCATGATGTCTTCTTTGGCCTTGTCTCCCTCTAAAACTGGAACCTCCATCCTCATGTAGGTGTCCAATCCATTTTCTTCAGAGAGATCATATACTTCCAGGTTTGGAAGTTGTCAACTTCCACAAGATTTTAACTAAGCTGATGTGATATATCATATTGAAATGAGAACCTCAAATGGAAATAGCAAAGGATTAGATCTTACCGATTTGAGGTGTCCGTCCTTGTCCCGAAGTTCGTTGATCTAGGGTTTGTCACAGAAACCCTAATTTTCAAAACTTGGAATATTTCAAATATGATTCGATGAACAGATAGATCTCTTCAAATGGAGCTGTCCAATGTACTCCTTTTCTGAAAACAGTGAAGGAAAACTCCCGGAACAGGAAGCCCTAATTTTCTGATTTCTTATGTAGAAATGCATGTTACTGTTTCTATGATATCTCAGAAATTACTAATTCTATGTGTCTGAAATTTCTCATTGAGGTAACCTCGTATGTCCTTGATCCAAAACCATAGGTTTCATCAGAATTTGTTTCACCATTTGGGATTTATGAATCTTTTCCCAAGGTTACCTGTTACTGGACTGTTCAGAACAGCGAAGTTGTACGGAATGACACGTGTCACTGGTTCATGTTCTGAGTCTGACCTTCGGACCACAGACATTATAGTCTGCTCGCTTTCTAGAACATCTTCAGGAATTCCATTTGGACCTCTGTAGCCCAAGATATTGCAGATCTCCCCAGGTGTCCGGTTTATGAATGATTTCTGGAAGAGGATGGAACCCTCACTTGGAGAGATCATATCTCCCAGAATATAGCGAATCATAAGCTAAAATTTGGAAAAAGTGTTCATCAGTATTTTATGTTCGGTCCCTACAATTTTCAGGTTTTGAGACTTCTCCAATAGTAGAATATAGCGACTGTACCAAAACTTAGCAGTTTTAGTATTTAGGGTTTCTCCTAGCTCAGGGTCAAACTAGGGTTTGACTTTCCTGGAGTTTAACCCAACCAAATTTATTGATCCAGGTCTCTAAATTTCGGTTTTGATGAGGAGAGAAATCCTATGCTAGTCTCACCCAAAAATTCCTCTTCTGTAGAAAGCCCTAATTTCCACATCGAAACTGAAAACGCTTGAAATTGAATTCCGTATCGACAGAACGATGCACCATTTAATGGAGAGTCATCTTAGCATACTTTTGCTGAAAATCTTTGGAGGAAGATCCACAAAATGGGAAGCACTAGTTTCTGTAGCTGCACAATGTCTTCTTCTCAGGTTAGCTCTGATACCATGTTAGTTTTTCAACATTTAAGCTAGCATTATGATAAGATCTTTTCACTGAGAGAATAACAAGCACAGCAATCACATAAGCACATCACAAGAGACAAGAGACACAAATATTTTAGGAGGGGAAACCATAAATGGAGAAAAACCCTCAAATTCCTCTAAGATAGTATCACCACAAGATGTGATCCCAAAACAGTAAGATAACCTCCCAACACAACAGCAGCCTTCTGTCTTCTGTCAAGCCAAAGTATTTCCTTCTCCAAAGGTGCGCCACACTTGAGAGAGCAAGTGATGTAATTCACAAGTGATAAATAGAGAGACTCTCACTCTCTATTTATATTCTTCCATTGACTTGAAGTGCACTCAACCATGTAGGCTTAACTTATAATTAATTACTTGAGCCTACACCTTAATTAGTGTATAATAGCCCAAGTGCCCCGAAACAGTGGGGACTTACCTAATGACTTGACAAGACTTGTTTACATTAATAATCCTCCCGATCGGAACATCGGGGTAATACAATATGACTCAAATACATAATAGAAACATCCCGGAATAAAAATCGGGTTACAATATATAAAATACATATAAGAATACATTCCGAAGTTACATATACATCAACAGGTGAAACAACAATCGACGAAGAAGGATAGGGATTAGGTTGAGTTTGATCCTCTCCCGGAGGAGAGGTGACATTTGAGACATTAGGTGTAACAGGAATTAGCAGATTAAACAACCATATTGGTAATCCTATAGTTAACCCAGGAAGATTTAGAGTGGCAATAAAGGGAAGACCAATACCTTCACTTGGAGGGAATACAAAAGGTACACCTTGGAAAGGGACCTCTTGGCTGGTAGTACTAGATGGGGATGCCATCTCTAAACTCTCTAAAAACCCCCTAGCTGCCACACACAAGAAATTACTACTCAAACTAAAATCAACGAGAAAACATGTGAAAGGATTGGATAAGACTCAGGAACCTCACAGGATTATCAAGACTTTACAAGCTTCACCCGTAAATCCAAGACGGACAAAAGGTTAACTCAGTTGGTCTGAGGATTCCTAAAAGGGTCTCCTAATATACGCAAGGTATGTGGGAGTTCAAATCAGTATTAGTGTTGTCTAATGCACAATTGTTCACAAAGGGCGTTCCGATATGCAATCAAGTATGTGAAGTACCTTTCTATATACCTCAAGGGTAAGTGAAAGGCCGTTTAATATACCGACGGTACGTGGAAGAACCACACAAATCCCAGGTTGTAGTTCAGACAAGTAACAAAATCTCCTACGCTTAACGATATTATTCTTGCACATTGATCTAGGAACAAAGCATCAATCTCATCAAACAATAATCAACAAATAACTCATGAAATGGTGTTAATCGGAACCAGAATTGGTTTCCTCGCTGTATATTTAATAAACAATAAATGGTTACAATAAAAATGTCAATCAATAGCTTGAATCCATGAGGAATTCAAATACCTAAGGAGGCAATTCAAAATTAATGAGTGAGTCTGGCTTAACTGACTCTAAACCATTGGTTCACACTCTGTTAACCACTTGACCAAAACCCTAATTGACTCACCAAACCCTAAATCAAGTTGGAGTGCAATAAATGACTGAATCTCAACTGAAGGAGATCAAACACATGTCATAGCAAGCCAACCATCAAGTGCTAGTGATCCTTGACTTCAATGAAACCCGATGAGGTTAACTGAAGCTAAACTGATCATCAGAAGTTGGTGGAAGTGCCCCTGTTGACTCCAAATCATTAAATAATATTAAATAATCATTAAATAATATATTTAATAAGAGGAGGCACCTTAACTGACTGGTTGAACTGATTGTAACCACAAGTTAGAAATTAGGTGCATTAATATCACTCATATCACCCTCGGAGTGCTTCAGTTAGCTTCCTTGACTATAGGAGAAGGCTAAGTTAGCCTCCTTGACTGTAGGTAGGCATGGGTGTGATTGGATGATGGAAATTAATGCTCCACTAATGTCAATTAATGTCAATTATACTTACGATAGTGGTTTAACTAGGCCAATTTGACCAAAAAGAGTGTGTATGGTGGTAAATGTCTCCAATACCCCCCCTTAAGCTATACTCAGGAAGAGTTAGAAAACATAGATGCATAAAAATTCTAGGGCCCCAAAAACTAAGGCCATAGGTCACCCTGTACAATGCTAAAACTGAAACAATGCTCAAAACAAACTAAGTGAGGAAAAGAGGGAAAACCCAGTAAGAAAACCCCCCCTCAAGCTGAACACTGAAAGTAGTCTGGATCACCTTGATGAACTCACCCCCAATAGTGAATGGAGGTAAGTGAACTTCTTTTCTAAAAATCTCTTGGTTAAGATGTCTACAATCTGTTCATCAGTCGGGTAGTATTGCAAAATGATGGTCCTGTCATGCACTAGCTCCCTAATGTAGTGCATATGAATCTCTACATGCTTGGTCCTCTGCCTAGTAACTAGATCTGTGGATATCTTAATAGCACTTTGGTTGTCACAAAATAATACAGTGGACAAAGTACTACCAAGATCAAACTCTAAAATAATGCCTTGGGACCAAACTGCTTGGATGCAAGCATTCACCGCTCCTCGATACTCGGCCTCTGCTGAAGATAGTGCTATGGCAGCCTACTTTTTGCTTGAACAGCAAATGGGGCCACTACCAAACATGAATACATATCTAGAAGTTGATTTCTAATCAATAGAATCACCATCCCAATTGGAATCTGTGTATCCAACCAACTCTAGCTCGGAGTCTGCAGCATAGTGAATGTCGTAGGTCCTGGTTCCCTGAATGTACTGGAAGATCCTCTTGGCTGGAGTCCAATGAATATCATGAGGATGCTGCATGTATATTGATACAGCATTCACGGCATAACAAATATCAGGCCTAGAATGTGTCAAGTACAACAAGCTACCAATCAGCTATCGATAGATAGTGCAGTCCATGGAGGTGTGTGTTTTCCTTCTTCAAGGTTAATCCCTGGAAGGAAAGGGAATGGTGCAGGCCTACATTCAGCCATGTTAAACTTAAATAATAGGTCTGAAATGTATTTGTACTGAGTGACCATAATCCCATCATAATTTTTCTTGATTTCGAGCCCCAAAAATTGTTTTAGAAGCCCCAAATCACTCATTTCAAAGGCATTAGTTTTGAAGGCTGAAATGGAGGAAACTGTGCTACCTGTGATCAGTAATTCATCAACATATAAAACAATTATAATTATATGACCATCATGCTGCTGTAAATACATATTTGGATCTGATCTACATCTCTAAAAGTTTTGCAAGAGAAGGAAGGCATCCATCTTGGAATACCACTCTCTTGGGGCCTGTTTTAACTCGTATAGTGACTTCTTTAGCTTGCAAACAAAAGATGGATCAGTGATGTAGACCTTAGGTTGCTTCATGTATATCTCTTTATGAAGAGCTCCATGCATAAATTCTGAATTAACATACATGTGATGCACCTCCCAGTGCTTGGATGCTGAAATAGCCAAAACAAGGCGGATGGAGTCCATTTTTGCAACCGGTGCAAAGGTCTCATGGTAGTCCACTCCTTGGACCTGAGAGAAACCTTTTTCTACCAGCCTTGACTTATATTTTCAATTGCTTCCATCAGAAAAAACCTTTGTTCAAAACACCCACTTGCATTTAACCAATTTCCTTCCCGAAGGAAGAGAAACTAGCTCCCAAGTAGTGTTTTTCTAAAGAGAATTCATCTCTTCATCCATGGAAACTTGCCATCTCGAATCATTCCAAGCATGGTAGTAGGATTTTGGATCTAAAATAATAATAAAATATAAATTTTTGGACAGCAAATTATTAGAACAAGAGAGTGCAATACCTTCTCTTTGGAAATCAGACCGGGTTCTCCTTGGATCATCTGGATTTCCAATGTTGTCTCCTGTGAAGGAGAGTGTCTGTTGGGCCCATGTAGGAAGATGATTTTGCACTTCAGGTTCTGATTAAGCATCTGATGATTGCTGCACACTGATATCAGAAATCATAGGATCCAAATCAGGGTCATCATCCAAATATTCAGTAGAATAGGAAGGAAATTCAACAGTTTTCTCCTTCACTAGTTCCACCTCCTGAAGAGGCTCATCGAACTTGAAACTTCTCTCGATGATGATATATTTGGTATTGATATCCAATAGCTTGAATCCTTTAGATTCATTAGGATACCCAATAAACATACATTCTATTTTTTTTTTTTGCAAAGCCCTTCTTTTATCAAGCAAAATCTGGGCCCATGTAGTGGACCCAAACACCCGTAGGTTCGACACATCTGGCTTGTGTTCAAAGTATGCTTCGAAATGATTATTTCCTTTCATAGATGAGTGTGGAACCCTGTTATAAATTTATGTTGTAGAATTCATGGCTTCAGCCCACAAATTTTCAGCAAGCTTCTTTGACTCCAACATACAGGTGGTCATCTCCTTGAGAGACCAGTTCTTCCTTTCCGCTACTCCGTTCTACTGTGGAGTGCAGAGAATTGAATGCTAGAAATGAATACCACTTTGGTATAACATGTAAAGAAACTCATTATTGACATAATCCCCCTCATTATCATATGTCAATATCTTTATCTTAATCCCATAGGCATTTTCGATCAAGGCCTTCAATTCAAAAAAAAATTCACATACTTCTGATTTCTTTTTGAGAAAGAAAACCCATGTATACCTTGAAAAATCATCAATAAAGGTAAGGAGATACCTTGATCCATTCATGGATGTGACAGGAATCAGACCGCTAATATCAGAATGTAGCATCCCCAATATGCTTGTAGCTCGATTTTCCTTCCCCCGATCGAACTTGTGGTCAGGGTGTTTTCCAATCACATAGCCCTTGCAGAATCTCGTGGTTGCCTTGATGACTGGGAGGCCTTCAACCATGGAGCCTTTCTGTAATTGCTGCAAATATTTGAAATTAAGATGGCCAAACCTCTCATTCCACAGCCTACTAACCTCATTTCCTTGAGTTAGCATAGCAGTGGGCTTTGCATCCGCAACAAAGTGAGAGAACTCATAGGATTTTGCATGATGATTTGCAAGGCCTTTTGCAATGAGTTTCCCATATGCAATTTATGTTATCTCAACATCATTTGGGCTGAAAGATACTCTCTTAGTAATTCCTGTATGTGTCATCTGATAGACACTAAGGATATTTTCTGCTAGAGATGGTACATACAAAACATTAGAGAAAAAACCATTTTCAAGATCTACAGTACCTTGTCCTTCAGAAATGATGGTGGAGTCATCTCCCATGTGGATGAGAATGGATTTGCCGATCTCCAAGGATGAAAAGGAGTCTTTTTCATCCATCATGTGATTCAAAGCTCCACTGTCAATCAGCAGTGCTTTGGACTTCGAAGTGCTTGCCATGAGGGCATGACCTTTCTCATGTTGTGGTTCCCGATCTTGGTGATCTCTCCTCCGAAAGCTCTCTGGAAGATTGATGTGATTCCTCTTAAGGAGAGAGGTTTCTTCATCAATATTTTTCTTCATACAGGCATGTTCAAGGTGAAAACCCTTCCCGCAGTAAGAACACTTGACTTTTACTTTCCCATTGTGCCCTTTTCCTTTGTTCTTCCTTGAACCAGAGGATTGATCATGCTGCTAGTTTTCAACTCTAGGCTTGGGAGCATCAAATTTAGTTTTCTGATTTTTCTGTTGCTTTCCTTTACCCTTTAGATCTTTGGGCCCCAAGACATGGAGGGCTTGATCATGGGAATATCGGATGATCCCCATCTAGACAATATTGTCATGTTCATTTGTTAGGTACTCAATGAAGGCATTGAGTATAGGCATCTTCCATCCGGGGGTTGTGAGATTACCTGCACGAAATGTAGAAACAAAAACTGAATAATCAGCCCCGAGTTTGGAGAGGATGACAAGGATGAGTTGATCATCCTCCTTCTCCACCTTGCATTTCTTCAAGAGTAAAACAGTATGCTTGAACTTTGTAAATAAATCATTCAGAGTCTCAAAATTGGAAGGTTGGAGAGACATGAGTTCATTTTTGAGTTGGTAAACTCTCAAGTCATCATGCTTTTCGTATAGAGATTCCAATTTGTCCCATATTTCTTTTGGTGTCTTCAGATCCGTAAGATGGAATAGAAGGTCTTCAGAAATAGAGAGGCACAAGAAACCGAAGGCTTCATCCTTCTTATTCAAGAATCTTGATTTTTCTATTGCGGATCCAGGCTCAACTTCAGTGTCCATGGCGACTCTAAAAAAGTCCTCTGGAGTGCAACTGAATCTCCATTTTATTTTTCCATGAGTGGAAATTGTATGGATTCAAGAGATCTGGTGAGGAGGCCATCTAGATGTGCTGTAGTGAACGCTTCACATGTAGAAACCTGAAAATCAAAACAGAAAGGGAAAAATAAGGTCGGACAGCCTACACATTCTATGCTTTCATCACACCCAGCATAGTCAATCAAGCAAGCTTGATCAACAAGTTCTTTACTTGGGATATTGAGTGGTAAGCCTTGGCTTCTAGTGCAGTGCTGGAATTTTGAGCTATTGCTCGCTTTTCATGGAGAAATCTATCAAAAAGCTTGTTTTTGAGAGATAGATCTTTGTCCTGCCATAAGCTCTGATACCATATAATTATTCCACATTGATCTAGGAACAAAGCATCAATCTCATCAAATAATAATCAACAAATAACTCATGAAATGGTGTTAATCGGAACCAGAATTAGTTTCCTCTCTGTATATTTAATAAACAATAAATGGTTACAATAACAATGTCAAGCAATAGCTTGAATCCATGAGGAATTTGAATACCTAAGGAGGCAATTCGAAATCAATGAGTGAGTCTGGCTTAACTGACTCTAAACCATTGGTTCACACTCTTTTAACCACTTGATCAAAACCCTAATTGACTCACCAAACCCTAACTGAAGTAGGAGTGCAATAAATGACTGAATCTCAACTGAAGGAGATGAAACACATGTAATAACAAGCCAACCATCAAGTGCTAGTTCTCCATGACTTCAATGAACCCCGATGAGGTTAACTGAAGCTTAACTGATCATCAGAAGTTTGTGGAGGTGCCCCTATTGACTCTAGATCATTAAATAATATTAAATAATCATTAAATAATATATTTAATGAGAGGAGGCACCTTAACTAACTGGTTGAACTGATTGTAACCACCAGTTAGCAATTAGGTGCATCAATATCACTCAGCTCACCCCCGGAGTGCTCTAGTTAGCCTCCTTGACTGTAGGAGAAGGCTAAGTTAGCCTCCTTAACTGTAGGTAGGCGTGGGTGTGATTGGATGATGGCAATTAATGATCCACTGATGTCAATTAATGTCATTTATACTTAGGATAGTGGTTTAACTAGGCCATTTTGACCAAAAAGAGTATGTATGGTGGTAAATGTCTCCAACAAACGACACCCGAACACATCTCTAACTTATCACTCAAATTGCTAAAATTTTCAACCTAGTACTACCGCTGATTTTATCTTGTGTGTTTAGGTGGAACCATGGAGTGAAAACTAGAAATTAAAGAAGATGCACTCTGATCTATATGATAATGCAAGTTTTCCTCTTCAATGAAATTATACCTAAGAGAGGGAGAGAGATTTACTTTTCTTCCAAAAAATGCACAACCAAATGCAAATGCAATTCTATCTTTTCAAATAAAAAGGGAAATATCAATGCACCCCAACAATCTTCATGACAAATAAAAAAGAGATCTAGAGAACATCAAACCTAAATAGACCAAAAATGTTTCCAATCTTTTCATACTTGAAAAGATGCATAAAAACTTAATGGAAAGGTGATTTCACTAATGTTTCCAAACAAAACAAACTCTAATGCACGTAAAGCTGAAAACAGATATTTCTTCTTAAGGAAAATAAGATCTAGAATTTAAAACAATCATTTACAAAAAAAAAAAAAAATCATTCAAAAACGCTTACGAATAAAGCAAAGGAGAGAGAAAACTAAAACTTCTCTTTGAAATAGACAAGGAAATGAAGAACCAATCTTTCCTACCAAGCATTGAAAAAATTAGCATGCAAAAGGAAACAAGAATCACCCCAAGCAAAGAAAGACTGGAAAAAACATGGATCACTCATGCATTCCAAGTCCAAAACAAACCAAAGCACACACATGAAAATGAATTTATATTTCCAATTCCAGTGAATAATATCTACAAAAAAGAGAAAGAGGTTTCAAGAAAAAAAATAATGTAAAATCCAACGCAAGAAACATAAACTCTCTTTGAATGCAGAGGGAATATAAAAATCAAAGCGACTGTAGAATAAACACTTCATTTTCATCAAAAAGTAAGCCAAAAACACACAAAAATCAAAATAAGTCTGGAACAGGGCATACCTGGCACCGCACAGATGAAGCTGCTAACAGGCAGTTTTGAGGTAGAACCACTTCTTGCTCACTGGATTCAGGCGGCGACACCACTTATGGCTAACTGGACTCAGGTGGTGGCACTGCTTCTTGCCAAAGGCACATGCGCGGTTCTTTGTAATCACCTAGAATAGTAGGAGAGAGAGAAAAATCAAGTTAGAAATGCCAAAAATTTCATAAAAGCTAATGAATCAACCATAATACAGAGCACAAAAAGTTAATGTGGCTCAAATATAAAGAGATCTGGAGATTTTCAAACCAAAAAATTTCAGTAGATCAGATGTAGATCTGACTAGAAAGATAGGAGGATAGAGCTTGGATTTGGACAAGTGCTAAAGGATTGAGGAAGGTCATATCAACTAAAACTTGCTTTATATCCCAGTGGAGTCGCCATATTTGTTATCAGGAATATTGCACCTTCTATGGATAGAAGTTGTTCCTTTGGTCTAAATGGTTCGGATCCAGAACAAATGAGTGAACGATAAAGGATGAAGACCTTCCCTAAATGCTATAGACACCTAGAATACTGCTTCGATCATGAACCTATGTACCTACAAACACGTCAAACATACAAGCACATCAAAGATACCAGAAAATCATCTACATATCCATGCTAGTGTCTAAGGAATCTAGCAACATATACATGTGAAATCAAAACAACAGATATGTGGGACGGAAATCAAATTTTCATTAAGAATGAATGAAGAATCTTACAACCATTTCCTTAGTGTCGACAAGCTCCTCCACAAGACAAACACTTCATCCCCATCAGCTCCAACTTTGCTCTCTATTCTCTCCAATGATTTGGACTAAGCAGTCAATTTAACAACATAACAATACCTCTATAGTTCTTCCCCCCAACTATGGATATAATCTTGCATTTATAAGGCTCAATGGATAGGGATAGTTGAGAGAATGGTGGGTGATGTGGCTCCAAGATCCTATAAAGGGGGATATCAAGCTCAAACTAACCCATAATGATAGGGATAAGGGAGGACACGAGGCTTAAGTTCTAAAAGCCTCAAGAAACTTCTCTTTTTCCCATTTTACCCAGGGTACCTTTTTTGTTCCCTTATGACAGAGCAGTTTAGGTGAGAACCACTTTAAGAACAAATACTATAGGCGGTGGCACCACTTTGTTGAGTCCAGATTTGGTCCCTTTTTAACCATCTTTAATCACCTTTCTTCCCTTACTTTACACTGCTTAGCATATCAATCAGACTGACTTTCTTCACT